>OX439483.1:236360884-236628674 GCA_949320155.1 Melangyna quadrimaculata
AAAGTTTATTTTAAGTTTACATTTATATTACAAATTAAATTCAAAAGTAAAATGATAAAGTTATTTAGTTTTGATTTCAATATGTTTAAAGTGGGTATAATTCATGAAAGTTTTTTTTTTTTTTTTTAAAGTTAATTCAAAAATAAGAATATAAGGTTTTTACTCATATGTTTATACAATTGATACTCATGTTATTTACATAATTTATCATACAGGTTGATATTTGATAACAGGTTTCACCGAGCGACCGTATCTTGTTTTGTACGTGGAGGCTGTAACATCGTGTTACTGACATTCGTGGTTGGTTCTGAGTTGGAAATACTTTTTGAAATCAATGGATCGATGATCGTTTGACTCCTTGCCTCTGAATTTTCAGTGGATGCCTCAGGCTGTATTTGATTGTGCGGATTAACTGCAATACATTTTTCTGAAAATATATGAGCATTAGTTCTATTTAAATGATGTGAATTTCGACGAATGGTTTTTCCATCATCGGTACGAATAATGTATGAACGAGGTGTGTCGGCTTTTGATTGGATTTCTCCAGAAGTCCAGTCGCGAACGCCTTTTTGAATGCATACTCTATCTCCTGGATTTAAAGATGGTGAAAGCTTCGTGTTGGCATCGGCATAATATTTACCGATTAGTGTGGACTGCGACATATACTGCTTGACGTTCTTAACTACATTAGGTTTGAGTTGATTTTTTGCTAGTGGTAACGTTGAACGTGTATATCGGCTCATTAACCTTTAATTTGGAGACTGCATTTCATTGTCTCTTGGTGTATTCCTCCAGTTTAGTAAGGCCAAATCCAAGTCAGATGCAACCGAAGTACATCGCTTTAAGATCTTTTTTGCTTCTTGAACATATCTCTCAGCGAGACCATTTGAACGAGGATAATATGGGCTGGAGGTTTGATGAATAAATTCCCAAGACTTCACAAAGCCTTTAAATTCTTTCGAAGAAAATTGTGGGCCGTTATCGCTTTCAAGTATCATTGGAATGCCGAAAGTTTGTAACCAAAGCTTGAGCAATCGAATGACTTCAGATGATGTTGACTTTCTAATTCGACTGATCCCACTTCTGACACCATGTAAGAGAAGTTAACACATATCTTATAATCTCATTCAAGCAATCGTCACTTTAAGTTTCTGATGCCAACAAATTTCGGGTTTGATCAGATACTTGAACTAAGCAGTTGATTTGTAGTTCGCCTTCCGAAGCTTCCCAATAAGTCTCTTGCTTCAATGTGGATTCGGCACAATCGCGACTTAGTGCGTCAGCTAGAGCTATTTCCTTTCCTTTCCTGTGGGTACGGCATCACTTCAAATAATACTCTTTGTAGTCTATTTGGTGCGCAATGAATATGGCCTATAGGGGTTTGTGGTCAGTTTCCACTAAGAGACGCTTCCCGAAAACATATTCATGAAATCTTTTGCACGCGAACTGGATGGCTAGAACTTCTTTCTCTATCTGCGGATAGTTCTGTTGAGTTGCTGCTAGAGCTTTTGATGCACATGTGATCGGCTGATCTTTTTGCATCAGCACTGCTCCCAAGCTATGCTTACTTGCGTCTACTTGTAGTTTAACATCCAAATTTTCATCATAGTAACGTAAAACTGGTGTGGTTGAAAGACTTTCTTCGAGTGTTTGCCATGATTTATCTTGATGCTGATTCCATTCCCATGCTACATCTTTTTTGATCAAATCTCTCAGAGGTTGTGTTATTTCAGATAGATTTTCTATAAACTTGCCAAGATACGTGACCATTCCTAGGAATCTTTGAAGCTCTAGTACATTGGTTGGTTTCTTGATTCTTTGTATCGCTTCTACTTTGTCATGGTCTACCTGAATGTCATTTGACGTCAAGATAAGTCCAAGGAATTTTATGGACGTGGAAGAGAAAATGCATTTCTCCTTGTTAAGTTTCAAACCCTTAGCTGATAACTTCGATATGACTTTTTCTGTTAACGATTGAAGCTCTTTTTGCGACGTTGCATGAATTAGTATATCGTCTATTGAAACTTCAACGTTCTTGTCATCTTCTAACAGACTGGACATTATGTCTTGAAAAACCTCTGATGCCGATGTTGTGCTATATTTTATTACCTGAGAAGCACGATTCTCAGTTGGGTTTTTACCTGTATTTTCGTGTATTTTTCTTTAGTGTCTAGTGAAAAAAGAATAAAAGTAAATAGTTTCTTTCGGTAACTGAATTGTACCTTTAAGTTTTATTTTATTTTTGAAAAGCTTATATTTAGGTCTTATGGTTATTCTTAACAATTAATTTTACAATTAAAGAGATTTAGTAAAGAAATAGAATATAAAATATTTTAAAGAAACCGTCCGACTGGTTCGATATCAAGAAACAGAGTGTCGCCTTGATAGCTCGTCACCCGACACAAAAAAAAAGGAAAAAGATGCAACATCAGCACAAGTGTGCCTGTGTGTAGTTGCGATACTAAATTTGGGATCAATGCACGTTTAATGGGTTTGAAGAGTGTGTATTGGAAAGGGAGTGCATTGATTGTTGGATATAGAAAAATGGAAAAATGATGATCTGGGAATTATGGGTTTTATTTCAATGGAGCAGGCAATGAAATTGGAGAAGTTTAACGGATTGGAAAAGTGAATGGGTTTAAGTTGAGTGATCGTTGACTGCGTGGTTGACGACTTTGGAGTGTAATAGAATTTGTAAGTAATTAAAAGGAAATGATGATATGGGAATTTTAAGTAGGTCGGATATTGGTAAATCAAAAGAAATGATGACCATGGGAATTTGAAGTGGGAAATGATGACCATGGGAATTTGAAGTGGAGTTGAATGGATGGATGGGGTCATGAAAGGGCATGAGAAATGACCGTTGGAGGTTGTGAAGTGCGTACTTTACAACACCTCCCCCCTTAAGAACGAAACTTGTACCTTGGAATGGTGCGAGTTTCGGCTTTAGAAGATGGGATCGGAAGTGAACGAGAAAGATTAGATGGAGCTAGACGAGGTGTAGGTATTGGTAATGGTTCTTGAGTTTTTACGTTGATGGTTTGAACTGGATCTGAGGTTTTTATTTCTTTTAATGGTAAGCAATTCGATATTTTGTTTGTGTTTACGAAGGTTTTACTTTTATGTCGCATGAGTAATATGATTATAACCATAAGTATGGCGGAGAACATTGCAAGAAGGAACACGACTACCATATTTTTATTTTCTTGGTCGACTTTAGAATATATGAACCGTGATTTTTTTATGTTTTCTATATCTTTACTTATAGAATTAAGTTCATCAATTTGATCATGTATGTTAAAGGACTTTGTCGCGTAGTTAGGAATTTTCTCAAATTGTGGCAGTGTTATATTTAAGGGAAGATTTGGATTTGGTGAAATAAAGTTCAAATTGGTTTTTGTTTCGAAGTTTGTTTTAGAGTTTAAGGATTGGTATTTTGTATTTGCTACGCAGTTTTGTTGGATTTTAAGAATTTAAAGAATATAAAGTTTTTGCATTTAATCATAAGATTTTCTGGATTTGGAGAAACAAAAATCCAAGAGTTAGTGTCAGCTAACTGCAGAAAAATTGGGTGGTATATTTGTATTAACTGAATATTGCAATTGCTGATTTCACTTGGTAAAATTGAAAGTAAATTCAATTCGCAAGCGCTACTAGAATGTGTGAAAAGAATTGGCGCGTTTCGTTCGCAAGGATAGTTATTTTTTATTGTTCTTTGGCATTTATCCAAGTCATGTTTATCAAAGAGAAAATATGATTGTTTTTCTGAGTCTACTACAAGAAAAGGTTTTTCGGGGATTATGATTGTATAGGTTTTGTTTTCAAGGAGATTTGGTATGCTAGTCATTTTATAAATGTTATAGTTTTTAGAAGAAGTTAAAGGAATCTTTAATACAAAATTAATTTGGTTGTCAATGTAGTAAACATGAGTTTCTAAGAGATTGAAAAGTGTATCTATATATTTTTCTTGTAAAGGTAGTGGTAGGCGATTTTCTTCTGGAAGAAGTAATTGTATCTTTTTAATTTCCTCGGTGAGTTTAGAAGGATCAATAAGGTATGGATGAAGTTTTCCATGAGCTGCGGAGTAAATAGCATCAAGGAGGTGATCTTTGGTCGAATAATAATATTCTGATAAGGAGTTAAACATCGTGAAAAGTTCGTTTAGTTGAAGAAAGGATTTATTTATTATGTTGTCATTATTTGTGTTTTTGCTTATCTGATTAATGATTTTATCGGTTTCTTTAATTTTGTCTTCTATTTTAATAATTTGGTCGTTTGTAAGGTTTAATTGATGTATAATGTTTTTTGATATGGAAATTTGTTTATCGTGTAAATGGGATGCATAATCTTGTTGTTGCTTAAGTTTATCGATATGTTGTGAAAAGATTTTGGCATCTTCGTCGTCGAGGGTGCCGAATAGTTGTTTTGAAATAGAGCCAATAGCATTTATTAGTCCTCTCTTTTGTATCCTCGGTTTTATAGTAGTTCCTAAGTACTTATTAATAATTATATCTTGGGATTTTATTCGATCTAGTAACATGGTAGTTAGGGTAGGAAGGGATTCGCATTGACTAAGGTATTCGTTAGAGGAAAGAAGTTTTTGGCATGTAGATAAAATTTGTTCATAGGTCAGTAAAATAGATTTATATTGTGAGTCTAACTCAGTGAGATTAGTGTATATGACTAAATTCCATTGATTAGAAAATAATTTTAGGTTACCAACGTTTTCGTAGTATAGTCTTGATTTGTTATGTAGATCGATGATTTCGTGTAGTTGGGTTTCGGTGTTTATAGCCATTTGGGAGGTTAAAACCATGTTGCTTATAAAGATGAGGATTAGTAGTTTATCCATTTCTGGAAAGAATATTGAAGTTGGGGTAAATTAGTTAGGTTGAATAAATTTTTAGTCTGTTGTTATGAACTTTTGTTATTTTGTTCTTTATTTTAATGTTTGAGTTTACTCCTGACGTAGATATGATTTCGTATGGTCCTGACCAAAGGGGAAGTAATTTTTTATTTGTATTTTTGGGATTGCTTTCATTTTTGAGTAAAACTAGGTTTCCTATTTGAAAATCAACAGGGTTTAGTCTCTTATCGTATTGCTGTTTTGAGGATTCTTTACTCTTGATGAGATTATCTCTTGCTATCTGATGGCAGTGTTGAAGTCTTGATTTAAGTTCATTGGCATAAAGGTCGTAATTGTAACAAATTTCTGGATTTTTAGTTACGCTTGAAGGAAGTTCAACCTGTCTACCATACATGAGTTCGAACGGGGTAAATGACGTTGAAGTGTTCGGGGTCGTGTTATGGACGAAAACGGCATATTTTATCCAATTATCCCAATCATCTTGAGATTTATTGATAAAACAACGCAAATATTCTACAAAGTTTCTGTGGCTTCGTTCGCAAGATCCATTTGACTGTGGTCGGTATGCAGTGGTTTGTAGTTTAGTTATTCTGAGAAGTTTACATACATTTTTAAATATGTCGCTAAGAAAATTTTGTCCTTGATCTGACAAAACGTATTTGGGTGTGCCATAACGAAATATTATTTCTTTGACAAATGCTTCTGCGATTGTATTAGCCTCTTGATTTGGTAAAGGTATTGCATCAGTATATTTTGTAAGGTCGTCAATGAAGGTTAAAAGATATTTGTTATGATTGTTAGTGATATGGACCAACGATGTCGATAGAAATTTTCTCAAAGGGTTCCTTAGCAGTAGAAGTAATGACCATTGGTTCCATTGTGTACTTAGTAATTTTGTTCTTTTGACAGAGTTCGCAATTTTTTATAAAGTTTTTTATATCCTGGAACATATTTTTCCACTTATGATAAAGTCGTATGCGTTTAAAAGTACGGTTGACACCACAGTGTCCTCCGATAGGGTTTAAATGAAATTCTTTGAGTATAGTTTTAATTTCATTTTGAGGTAGTTCTCGTCTTGTTGAAGGGTTAGAAGAAGAATTAGAATTCATGTCTGAATATGAAGGACTAAGGTTTGTATTCAAAGTAGTAGAGCAAGAATTAGAACTTTTATTTGAAGATATAGGATGAGAACTAGATTTAGGAATTGGAGATGTAGGACAAGGGTTAGTATTAGACGATGTAGTACAAGGATTTGTATTTGAAGATGTAGAACAAGAGTTAGTATTCGACGATATAGTACAAGGATTTGTATTTGAAGGTGTAGAACAAGAATTAGTAATTGACGATGTAGTAGCTGAGATAGAAGACGACTTTGGAGATGATTCAGAAGATGAATTTTGAGAAGAAGTAGAAGGAGATTTTGTGTCTGAACGAAGAGTCATTTTTGCAATTCTGCTTAGGCAATCAGCATTTGTATTTTGTTCACCTTTTTTTGTGAATGATTTCATATTCAAACTGTTCGAGCTGTAAACGATATCTCATCATTCTAGAATTTGTATCTTTACAATTATGGATATAAACTAGAGGTTTATGATCCGTGTAAAGTTGAAATTTTCTTCCATACAGATATGGTCGGAAATGTTAAACTGACCAAACGATAGCCAAAAGTTCCTTATCTGTAGTAGAATAATTTTTTTTACTTTTATTGAGAGTTCTTGATGCATACGAGATAGGAAGGTCATTACCAATTTCACCTTGGGAAAGGACGCTTCCAATTGCAACATCGCTAGCATCTGTTGTTAAGATAAAATTTTTAGTGAAATCAGGATATTGAAGAAGGGGTGGATTTATTCGTTTTTCTTTTAATCCATGAAAGGAATTTGAACAAAGAGGAGTCCAGTCAAAACGAACATCCTTGCGTAAAAGATTAGTAAGAGGTTTGGAGATTTTTGCAAAATCTTTTATGAAACGGCGATAATATCCAGCGAGTCCCAGAAAACTTTTTATTTCTTTGGCATTTTTGGGTTGAGCGAAATTCTTTACACATTCGATTTTTTGTGGATCGGGTTTGATACCTGATTCATTTATCACGTGTCCTAGGTATGTGAGTTCTGTTCGCAAAAACTGGCATTTATCGGGTTGCAATTTTAGGTTATGCATTTTAAGGCGTTCAAAGATTTCTCTTAGTTTTGAATTGTGCTCTTCTAAAGTCTTACCATAGACCACTATGTCATCCATATATACAAAAGTTTTTATACCTTGAAGACCAGTCAATACATTATTCATTAACCTTTGGAAGGTGGCTGGGGCACCTTTTAATCCGTAAGGCATTCTAATGAATTCGTAATGACCAAATGGTGAGGAAAAGGCGGTCTTCTCTCTATCTTCCGGTCTAACTTGGATTTGATGGAATCCACTGGCGAGATCTAAGGTGGAAAAAAATTTAGAGCTTCCTAACTGGTCTAGAATATCAGTTATGTTGGGTAATGGAAATGCATCACCGACAGTTTTGTCGTTGAGTTTGCGAAAATCGACGACGATTCTCCATTTCTTATTACCGTCCTTATCAGGTTTTTTTGGAACAACGATAAGAGGGACATTCCAAGGACTATTCGATGGTTGGATTATGTTATCGTCCATCATCTCATGGATTTGTTTGTCAACCTCTTGTCTTTGAGCTTCCGGCAACCTGTAGGGTTTAATATATGTAGGTGAAGCATCAGGAGTAAGGATTGGATGTTGTACAGAAGAGGTATGAGTTAATTTGTCTCCTTTTAGATAGAAGAGTTCGCTATACAAGATACACAGATTTAATATCGATTCTTTTTCGTTCTTCGACATGTGATCTGTCACCACTAGGTCTTTTATAGCTTGGATTCTATCATATGATTCAAGATAATTTTTAATTCGTAAAATGTTGTAGTTGCAGACTTCATCGAATATAAGGTCTTCAGTATTAAGTTCAATAGGAGATTCTGAAGAATTAACGACAGATATGTAAGAGATGGAACTATTGGCAGGAGTAATACTATTGCCAATATATAATCCATTGGGAAACTGTTGGGAGAGACATATACTGTCCACATTAACTTCTTTAAGAACAGGGACTACGACTTCCGATCTTGGTGGGATAGTGACTAAATGTGAAGGGATTAAATCATATTCGATAATGAATTTTTGAAAAGAGAATGTTAGCATTTTAGTCCTATAGTCGATTTGAGCTTTATGATCATCTAGAAAATTGTTACCTATGATTCCGTCAGTGCTTATAGGGAAGTTTTTATCTACAACGTGAAAGGGATAAGAAATAGTAATATTTTTGGGTAAATTTATGCGTAAGTATATAACACCCTTAGTACGAATCAAGGAATCAGTAATACCAGATAATGAATGAATAATGTTTGAGTCAATGGGTAGTCCTGGTTTTAATTTATCTATTTTAATCAGACTAATTTCACTGCCACCATCAATGAGAAATTTCGAAGGTTGAGGATTTAGCAAAGTTTCGGATGAAATTTTATAGAATCTACTCTAGAAATTTTATTATTTAAGTTTATATGAAAGATGTGGCGAGAAGATATTAGGTTTGGGTCCGAAGCCTGCCACTGGTTTCGGCCTCTGAACGGTTTTCCGAATGTTTATTTACAGTCGAAGGGGAATTAGTATTGTTTTTTTTATTATTATTATACTCCCTTTTTCGACATTCATTTATATGATGCCCAAGGTTCTTACAGTAACTACAAGTAATAGTTACTTTCTTAACTTCACTTTTGAAAGAAGGAAGCTGTTCCTTATTTTGCCTTAAGTAGCATTGTTCTATGTTATGTCCCGACTTTTGGCAGTAATAACATGAAATTGAATTTCTGGATTTGCTTTGTGATGAGCTAGTAGAAAAATGTGTAGGATGTGACGAACTAGTTTTCTCTTCTAGGACGGCTGCTTCAATGGCATCCGTCAATGTATTAAATCTTGATGCTTTTATAATAAGACCTACTCGATAATTAAGCCCTCTTTCGAACGCTTTCAACGCAGTCTTACGATTAAGACTTATGATTGTGTCAGCTTTATCTGAGCCTTCACTTGCAATGCAAGCATCATTCAGATGGGATAAAGTTTTTTCTAATCTGTTTGAAAACTGACGAACAGATTCGTTCGTTCGCTGTTTCATTTGGATGAGATCCACCTGTAATTGAGATAGAGATTTAAACTCTAGGAATTGCTGGAGTAGCTTTTCTTTAAGGGGCTTCCAATCTTCGAAGTCAGTGTACTTAACTACATTATATGCGCTTCCAGACAATTTCGTTTTTATTATAAGAAGAAGAATGGGTAGATCTGAAGAAGAGGTCTCTTCTGCGATTAAGTCGCAGGCATTTATGAATTTATGTAGGATCGATCTGTCCCCGTCAAACTCCGGGATGAGCTTGAACGCAAAAGACCTATCTAACTTAGGAGCCATATTCAGTAATTTATTGGGAGTAGAATGAGAGGAAGGAGAAGTATTGTAAGGGGTGTCGGATTCTGTATCACTATCTGTTTCGGACGAGTTTAACGTTGATTCGGATTCGTCGGTTTTATTTATTTCACCTTGAGACATGTATACAATAATTACTTACATATATGTATATATATAAAAAAAAAATCTTAGGGCTACGCAAGAATTAAATTAATGATAAGAAAATAGTAAAGAAAAATAATTAAAAGATAGCTTACTAGTAAAAAAAATTGTATTTGAAAATTCTGCTTTGTAAAATGATGATAATAGGTTGTTGGTGGATGCAGCGGGTTAAAGATGGATGCGGAGGGTTACAGATGAATGTGTAGTCCTTAGTTCTCTCAGATTTTGTTTTTCACTGATTGTTGTTTTGTTATGGGTTTTTTTTTATCACTGATTGTAGTTTTTTTTTTTTTTTTGTTTGTAATATATATTTTTTTTCACTTGGTTTTGAGTTTCTTTTGCTTGATTTGTTTTTTTTTTTTTTTGATTTGCAGAAGGAAGGTATCACTTATTTATTTATTAGTTATTTTTTTGTTTCCACTTCTAGTTATTATTTTGTTTCACTTCTTGTTGTTTTTCTTTTTTTAACACTTTGCACTTGTCACTTTTCAGGCAAACCCCACATCTGACACCAATTTTTGTTGTGCTATATTTTATTACCTGAGAAGCACGATTCTCAGTTGGGTTTTTACCTGTATTTTCGTGTATTTTTCTTTAGTGTCTAGTGAAAAAAGAATAAAAGTAAATAGTTTCTTTCGGTAACTGAATTGTACCTTTAAGTTTTATTTTATTTTTGAAAAGCTTATATTTAGGTCTTATGGTTATTCTTAACAATTAATTTTACAATTAAAGAGATTTAGTAAAGAAATAGAATATAAAATATTTTAAAGAAACCGTCCGACTGGTTCGATATCAAGAAACAGAGTGTCGCCTTGATAGCTCGTCACCCGACACGAAAAAAAAGGAAAAAGATGCAACATCAGCACAAGTGTGCCTGTGTGTAGTTGCGATACTAAATTTGGGATCAATGCACGTTTAATGGGTTTGAAGAGTGTGTATTGGAAAGGGAGTGCATTGATTGTTGGATATAGAAAAATGGAAAAATGATGATCTGGGAATTATGGGTTTTATTTCAATGGAGCAGGCAATGAAATTGGAGAAGTTTAACGGATTGGAAAAGTGAATGGGTTTAAGTTGAGTGATCGTTGACTGCGTGGTTGACGACTTTGGAGTGTGATAGAATTTGTAAGTAATTAAAAGGAAATGATGATATGGGAATTTTAAGTAGGTCGGATATTGGTAAATCAAAAGAAATGATGACCATGGGAATTTGAAGTGGGATTGATATTGGTCAATCAAAGGAAATGATGACCATGGGAATTTGAAGTGGAGTTGAATGGATGGATGGGGTCATGAAAGGGCATGAGAAATGACCGTTGGAGGTTGTGAAGTGCGTACTTTACAACACCAATGCAAGGCCAAAAGGAAGCCGTGTGTAAGTAAAACGAACCCATGGCGTTGCCATCGTGAGTAATTTCTTAGAACGCTTTGATAGTTTAACCTGCTAGAAACCCTTCTTACAATCTAATAAAGTGAAATATTTTGACTTTCTAATTCGACTGGCTATCTCTTCCAGTGTTCTTAAGGGATGATATATTCTAATAATGTTTTTGTTGATATCAGCGCAGCTTGCCATTTTTCTTGGCAACGTATCTCCCATGGCTTCTGTAGTCTCTTTTGTTTTCCCTAAAACTCCTAATTTTATCATCTTGTCTATTTCATTTCACAGTTTCCCTCAAGGCATATGGAATCTTCCTAGCAGGATGAATGCGCAAAACCGGAT
Organism: Melangyna quadrimaculata; assembly: GCA_949320155.1. Classification (NCBI taxonomy): domain Eukaryota; kingdom Metazoa; phylum Arthropoda; class Insecta; order Diptera; family Syrphidae; genus Melangyna; species Melangyna quadrimaculata. The sequence goes on from OX439483.1 coordinate 236,372,090, forward strand.
TTTCTACCAAATCTATGTCATAAATAAAATCTTTCACGCAACCCAAACCATCAAAAATGGATTCATCGATTTGTATTTGGTTCAAACGTAATACTAGTTTGAGAATTTCACAAGCTTTTTTCCTAATATCGGGAATACTTTTTTGCCACTACCTTGAAATTAATTTTTTGCATCTTGCTTTCGCACCTTGCATAACGCGTTTACTTCTCCTATGACTTCAACTTTGTTATTGGCAAATCCTACTAAGCTCTTAGTTGTTGAAGGAAGCAAATTTAGCTCAAATCTGTCCACAATGCTTTTTTGGAAGAACGTTGCATTGCGCCCCAGTGTCCAACTTCATTTTGATTTTGTTCCCCATAACTGTGACCTCTTCTAGCCAATTCTCTCTGTCATCATAATCAACGTTACTAACCGCGTCTATATAGAGCAGATCTCCGCCACTTATACTTTCGTTGTCTTCCAAAGTTTGTACGGTATTTACTTGTGTACTCTTTTTATGACGACAGCATTTCGCATAATGACCCGTTTTTTTACATAGCTTACAAACTGCATTATATGCTTTACATTGTTGCCTACCATGACGAGAGCTACAACGCGAACAATCATATACTTCATTGTTCTTACTACCGTAATGTGCTTTTGTGTGTTTCTTCTTAAAAGCTTGTGCACTCCCCTCGCCCTCGTGAGACTTCTTCCTATGACGTATGACGTTAACTTCTTGCTCCTTATGTATTTGTTTGAGCTGCTTTGTGGCAATTTCGCTAGCCTTACAAATTTTGATTGCCTTATCTAATGTTAAATTTTCTTTTGATAATAATTTTTCCCTGACTACATCGGAAAACAACCCAATCACGATTTTGTCCCGGACTTAATCATCTCTCAAACTGCCAAACTCGCACTTTTGCGCCTGGTTTTTAATCTTAGTGAAAAAATCATCAAATTGTTCTCCTTCAACTTGGGTTATTTTGTTGAAGGCATATCTTTCAAAAGTAACACTGACTTTTGGATCAAAAACAGCAGCAAATTTAAATTCTACGATGCTCACATTGTTTTTTCTTCGTTGGTTAATCCAAATGAATTGAAGATTTCCGTTGTATCAGGTGGTTTTATACAGTTATTAGAGCGACTTTCGTTTGTAACCGGCGGGGGTTGATCAGGCCTTTTCATATTATTTTTGTCTTTCTTTCTTTCTTTCTTTTTTTTTTTATTCAGGCATGGGGTATTTTGACACCATGTAAGAGAAGTTAACACGTCTGTTGTTGAGATAAGACTGATTTTATTTTAGTATATAGAAGAATGCGTTTTATATTATACAAGAGTGCAATGTGATTGATGAGAGTAGATGTTGTACATAGAAACAGGGTGTTCGTGACACCTTAACAATATATTGGGGCAATAAAAACTTACTTCGAGAATTTAGAAACCTTGCAGCTCGACAGGAGTAACAAATTCGTTGCCAGAGCAGGAACGAGGTCAATGTCCAGGACAAAGTTTATTCTTTTTCATTGTCTGAATGGAAGATTGCCACTTGCAATAGTTGAATTGTTCTTCATGATTATCCAAATTCAATTTTCTTCTTTATAGAAATTCTATAAATGAGAAGTTATAAGTATAATTCTTAATTTAATTAAATTAAAATTGCGGCTTGCATCTTCTTCAACTAATCTTCTTTACAAACTAAAAATTAACGACATTGTTTGTCGCTGGAGAGGTAGCACACATGACTCTCGCATTTTTGCCAAAGTCGAATTATGGTGGATTTACATGTATCTTCGTCGACTTCTGCAAAAAAAAAAGCGGATGCAAAATTAAAATTTACATTTGTTGGATAGAGAGAGAAACCAAAATGCAGAAGATCTTCGCACATGCAGATTATAGGAAGTGTCATAATGCAGATATGAAGACGAACATGTTCATCTTCTTGGTGGTTCTCTTTAACACGCTCAGAGTCTTGGCATACATTTATCCCGCTCTACTTTTCTTCATATTTGCGGACGAAGATACATGTAAATCCAGCATTATGCATTGTGCTGGATTTACATTTACCTTCGTCTGCATTCATTATATTCCAGATGAAATTCCAAATACTATTGTTTCGTCAAATTATTTATTTTTGGTTTGTTAAAAAAGTTAAATCTAACATTCTTATGCTAGGTTTCCACTTTCCATTGAAAAGGCGCAAATTGACAAATTTTCCAGGACAGGGTGGCTTTTACCAACACAAAAAGCAAAGAAAGTAGCATTATGTTGGATTTACATGTATCTTCATCTGCACATTGCAAAAAAGAGCAGGACAGATGTATACAAACAATCCGAGCGAGTGAAAAAGAACCATCAAGAAGATGAACATGTTCGTCTTCATTTCTGCATAATGGCACTTTCCTATAATGCAGAAACGAAGTTCTTCTGCATTCGGATCTTTTCTCTCTTTCTAACAAATATACAATTTGAATTTGACATCCCTTTTTTCCGTGCAGAAACCAAATGCAGATACATGTAAACCCACCATAAGCGAGCAACTATAACTCACCCTGTCGTGGAAAGTTTGTCAATTTGGCCGCAACACTTATTTCAAATCCTACATACTGGTACATTAAAAAAAAAAATTGTTTCGATAAAACCAAACCTAACTCACTATTGTGGCCCTAAATCTTTCTTGTTCCGTATTGAATTGGAATGTATCGAATATTGGAAGGCCGAATCCCATATAGTTGTCAAATACGTTTGACTGTATTCAAATTCTTCAGTAAACTGTTGCAATAGCTGCCATAAAGTCTAGAAAAAGAAGGAGCAGAGGAGATTCTTTTTTCGAATCGGCAGAGAAAACATGATCCAGACGATCGAGAAAGGGATGCTCCAGAGCTACCCATTCTTTTTGGTAGCATCAGCAATTCGGAATGTTACAATATTACTGAATAAATCGTAGCCCTCACAACGTAGCGGTCCGAGTATATTGACCTTCTTTTTCATCTAATGGTGTTCCTGTGTCACCAAAGCGCACATCACAAACGGGTAGGTATTCCTTTTCACGAATGTCTCCACCACCGCTTCGGTCCATTCCATTCTCTCAAAGTCGCATTACACCATTAAGAATTCTATATGCGCATTTCCGAGATCCTGGCAGTGAACTAGCCCAGTAAGACTACTTGGTTGATTGTGAAAGAAAAAAAAGGAACTAGACGGAAAACGGAATTCATCTGTAAAGAAAACACAACTTTATCGATTTATTTTTGCATTGTACATATATTGGTGCAATAAAAACTTACTTCGAGGATTTAGAAGCCTTGCAGCTCGACAGGAGTTGCAAATTCGTTGCCAGAGCAGGTCAATGTCCAGGACAAAGTTTAGAGTGTGTGAAGTTAGCCCCCCTGTTTTCGTATTTACAATTTTTGAAAATTGTTCCAGGTTGTTCCCGAGTCGTTCCGGATTGTTCCAAGTTATTTTTTGAAAAATATTCAAAATGGGGGTTTAAGACCCAAAAAAACGTTTTTACCTACCCCCTTTTTTCGAAATTCGAAATTTTAAAAGTTGTTCTAGATTCTTAAAGTTGTTCTGAACATTGTTCCAAGTTTTTGGATCTCTATGTTCGCAATTTCAAAAGTTATGGGCAAAATTCGAAAAAATTCTAGCACCCTTTTTTTCGAAATCCCAACTTTTTATATTTTTTTTCAGGTTTCAAAAAGTATTTTAACAATTGTTCCAAGAAATAAATGTTGAAAAAAGTGTATTTTTAAAGATATGACCTTCGAAACTTTTTTTCAAAAATTTTTTTCTTTTACTAAAAACCTTTGATTCCAAATATCAGTCATTAAATACATGTGCTTAAAAAACTTTGTGTCTTAGAATTCTCTATATCAGCCTAAAAACGGGCTTTAAAACTTTTTTTTTCTTGCAACTTTAAAAAAAATGTATTGGCAACCCTTTTTCAAAAAACAAAAATCCAAAACTTATTCCAAGTTGAACCTTATTTTGCCTAATAGCCTCCAAAATTTCATCCAAAATTATAAATAACTGAAGGCCTTAACACATAAAAACAAATATGTCACTTTTTTTGCTCCCCTGCTCCCCTCTTTCAAAATTCCAAAATTTGAAAAACTAAACTTGGTTCATTTAGAAATTATCTACACGCTTCAAAAATCCAGTGACTTTTAAGTATCTTACAACTTATCAAAATTCCGAAAAACACCCCCACGGCCCCCCTTTCCAAAAAACTGAAATAGAAAAATGGATCCAAATAGACATACAACCAAATGCTATTGTTTCAAGATTTCATGTAAAAATAACCATCAACAAAGATTTTACAGCTAAAAAAGGATTTTTACGATATTAAACAAAATTCTTATTTTGCCCCCCCCCTTTTTCGGAATCCAACAAAAAAAATATCTTTATTTACTATAAGAACATATTTAAAATTCACCAATCAAAAATGTATGAACAAAACATAATTTGAAGAAAAGTTATGCACCCCCCCCCCCTCCTATTTTGTTCAAAAATTAAAAATCCGATCTATAACTTCCCAATGTTGATAAATCCATACGAAAATCCAAACGAAGTATCATTAAAAAACATAAGGAATAGAAGATCATAAACCAAAACTAAATTTCTTACGATATTACATTTAAGCTCTTGAATAAAGCTCCCATAAAGCTCTATCAAGTGTGTAAGGGTTTTCTAACTAAAAAAGTTAATTTTAATAAATTTTATATAATTTAAAAAAATGCAACACAGAAATTCAAAAACTTGTTCCGGGTTGTTCTAGGGCTCTTCTAAATTGTTCCAAGCTTTCGTCGTTTTATAATTAATATTTAGTATAAGAAATTTAAAAAAAATGCTCCACTGGCTCCCTTTTCAGATAACGAAAATCTTAAACTTGTTCCAGATTCATGCAAAAATATTAAAAATTAAAGATTTTAATCAAAGAAATCGATTTAAATGAAAACTTCCCCTTTTACGTCAAAAACTTGTTCCAGTTTGTTCTAGGGCTCTTCTAAAATGTTCCAAGCTTTCGTCTCTTAAAATTGATATTTAGTATGAGAAATTAAAAAAAAAATGCTCCACCGGCCCTCCTTTTCAGATATCCAAAATCTAAAACTTGTTCCAGGTGCAGAATCACCCAAATGCAATTGTTCCAAGGATTCATGCAATAATATTCAAAATTACAGATTTAAATCCAAAAATACGATTTAAATGAACAATTCAGGAGAATTTTGCACTGGCCCCTCTTTTACGAAATTCAAAAACTTGATCCAGGTTGTTCTAGAGCTCTTCTAAAATGTTCCAAGCTTTCGTCTCTTAAAATCGATATTTAGTATGGAAATTTCAAAAAAATCCTCCCCCGGGCCCCTTTTTCAGATAACCAAAATCTAAAACTTGTTCCAGGTTGTTCTAGGGCTCTTCTAAATTGTTCCAAGCTTTCGTTTCTTAGAATTGGTATTTAGTATGAGAAATTTCAAAAAAATTATCCTCTGGCCCCCCTTTTCAGATATCCAAAATCTAAAACTTGTTCCAGGTGCAGAATTGCCAAATGCAATTGTTCCAAGGATTCATGCAAAAATATTTAAAATTAAAGATTTCAATCCAAAAAAACGATTTAAATGAAAAATTCAGGAAAATTTTGCCAGCGCAAATTCAAAATTCAAAACTTGTTCCAGGTTGTTCTAGGGCTCTTCTAAATTGTTCCAAGCTTTCGTTTCTTAGAATCGATATTTAGTATGAAAAATTTCAAAAAAATGCTCCCCGGCCCCCCTTTTCAGATATCCAAAATCTAAAACTTGTTCCAGGTTGTTCTAGGGCTCTCTTAAATTGTTTTAAGCTTTCGTTTCTTAGAATTGATATTTAGTATGAGGAATTTCAAAAAAATGCTCCCCCGGCCACCCTTTCAGATATCCAAAATCTTAAACTTGTTCCAGTTGAAGAATCACTCCAATGCAATTTTGTCAAGGATTAATGCAAAAATATTAAAAATTAATGATTTTATTCCAAAAAAAACGATTTAAATGAAAAATTCAGGAAAATTTTGTGCTGGCCCCCCTTTTACGAATACAAAATTCAAAAACTTGTTCCAGGTTGTTCAAGGGCTCTTCTAAAATGTTCCAAGCTTTTGTCTCTTAAAATTGATATAAAGTATGAGAAATTTCAAAAAAATGCTCATCCGGCCCCCCTTTTCAGATATCCAAAATCTTAAACTTGTTCCAGGTGCAGAATCGCTCAAATGCAATTGTTCCAAGGATTCATGCAAAAATATTAAAAATTAAAGATTTTAATCCAAAAAAAAAACGATTTAAATGAAAAATTCAGGAAAATATCAATTTTAAGAGACGAAAGTTTGGAACATTTTAGAAGAGCCCTAAAACAACCTGGAACAAGTTTTTGAATCGTTATTTTTGGATTAAAATCTTTAACTTTTAATATTTTTGCATGAATACCTGAAACAATTGCATTTGAGTGATTCTGCACTTGGAACAAGTTTTAGATTTTGGATATCTGAAAAGGGGGGCCGGGGGAGCATATTTTTGAAATTTCTCATACTAAATATCAATTTTAAGAGACGAAAGCTTCGAACATTTTAGAAGAGCCCTAGAACAACCTGGAACAAGATTATGGATATCTGAAAAGGGGGGCCCGGGGGGAGCATTTTTTTGAAATTTCTCATAATAAATATCAATTTTAAGAGACGAAAGCTTGGAACAATTTAGAAGAGCCCTAGAACAACCTGGAACAAATTTTTGAATTTTGAATTTCATAAAAGGGGGGTCAGAAAAAAAAAGTTTAATTTTAGTTCGTAATTTTTTTTTTTTGCTTTAAATTAATTTTTTTTTTTAATAAAATTATAGAACAATGAGTTTTATTTTTATTACCATCTAGAAGTTATTCTTAAGTTTTCATTTTGAAAAAAATGACAAGAGAGGTCTGTGTAGCATTTTCTTAAATTATTTAAAATTAATTAAAATAATTTTTTTTAGTTATATTGGATGGGAAATTTTTAAAAGAGTACTAGAACACCCTATTTTTAAATTTAAGAAGGGAGCTTAATTCAAGAATTTTAATGTAATATCGTAAGAAATTTAGTTTTGGTTTAAGATCTTGTATTCCTTATTTTTTAATGATACTTTGTTTGGATTTTCGTATGGATTTATCAACATTGGGAAGTTATAGATTCGATTTTTAATTTTTGAACAAAACAGGAGAGGGGAATGCATAATTTTTCTTTAAATTATGTTTTTTTCATAAATTTTTGATTGGTGAATTGTAAACATGTTCTTATAGTAAATAAAGCTGTTTTTCTTTTGTTGGGTTCCTTTTCTAGCTTTAAAATTATTGATTATGGTTATTTTTACATGAAATCTTGGCACAATAGCATTTAGTTGTATGTCTATTTGGATCCATTTTTCTATTTCAGTTTTTTGGAAAGGGGGGCCGTGGGGGTGTTTTTCGGAATTTTGATAAGTTATAAGATACTTAAAAGTCACTGGATTTTTGAAGCGTGTAGATAATTTCTAAATGAACCAAGTTTAGTTTTTCAAATTTTGGAATTTTGAAAGAGGGGAGCAGGGGAGCAGAAAAAGTGACATATTTGTTTTTATGTGTTAAGGCCTTCAGTTATTTATATTTTGGATGAAATTTTGGAGGCTATTAGGCAAAATGAAGAAACGAAGATACATGTAAATTCAGCATTATGCATTATGCTGGATTTACATGTACCTTGGTCTGCAAATATGAAGAAAAGTAGAGCGGGACAAATGTATGCTAAAACTCTGAGCGTGTGACAGAGAACCACCAAGAAGATGAACATGTTCGTCTTTATATCTGCATTACATCCTATAATCTTCATGCACGAAGATCTTTTGCATTTTGGTGTTCGCTCTCTATCCAACAAATGTAAATTTTAATTTTGTTCCCCCTTATTTTTGCAGAAGTCGGACAAAGATACATGTAAATCCACCATTATGCTGGATTAACATGTATCTTCGTCTGCAAATATGAAGAAAAGTAGAGCGGACAAATGTATGCCAAGACTCTGAGCGTGTAAAAGAGAACCACCATGAAGATGAACATGTTCGTCTTTATATCTGCATTATGGCACTTCCTATAAACTGCATGAACGAAGATCTTCTGCAGTTTGGTGTTCCCTCTCTATCCAACAAATGTAAATTTTAATTTTGCATCCCCTTTTTTTTTGTGGAAGTCGACGAAGATACATGTAAATACACCATTAAATAAGACGGTTCGAAAGTTGTGAATTCAACGGTCGTCTGCTTGGGGATGGGGGATACCCTTGCAGCAATATTTTGTTCACCCCTCTTTTGAATCCGCGCACGGGAGCCGATATACGATATAATAAATCTTCAGAACGTAGGTAGTACCTACGTAAAATCATTCGCAAACGACTTCATTATATTCCAGATGAAATTCCAAATACTATTGTTTTGTCAAATTATTTATTTTTGGTTTGTTAAAAAACTTAAATCTTACATTTTTATGCTAGGTTTCCACTTGTCATTGAAAAGACGCAAATTGACAAACTTTCCAGGACAGGGTGGCTTTTACCAACACAAAAAGCAAAGATAGTAGTATTATGGTGGATTTACATGTATCTTCATCTGCACAATGCAGAAAAGTAGAGCAGGACAGATGTATACAAACAATCCGAGCGAGTGAAAAAGAACCATCAACAAGATGAACATGTTCGTCTTCATTTCTGCACTATGGCACTTTCCTACAATGCAGAAACAATACATTTTGAATTTGACATCCCTTTTTTTGTGCAGAAACCAAATGCAGATACATGTAAATCCACCATTAGCGAGCAACTATAACTAACCCTGTCCTGGAAAGTTTGTCAATTTGCGTCTTTTCAATGACAAGTGTAAACCTTCTTCTTAATTCAATAAAAACAACGGTAAATGAACACGATTTCAATTTGGTAAAAAAAAAAAACAATACCAAAGACTACGAACGACCTTTAATCTATCTTCATACAAAAAAAAAAAACAAAGTTCATAACAAACAAAAATAGTACCTAATTCAATTACAAAACAAAAATTAATTGCACAAAATAATCATAGGACAAAAACATAACATCACACAATTTTCATTTCACTAGTCTTATAATTTTTTAATTTTTTTTTTTAACTCTTTCGTTCCTGCTCCACCTGTTTAAGCTGCTCTGCCAGTAACTTCATCTTTAGAGCATGTTCTTCTTGCAAACATTTTTTTACCAATTTTTTATTTTCCATCGAAGCTTCAAATAAATGATGCTTTCAGTCATCGACCATGATGTTCCACTAACAATTAAACTTGTATAAGGTCCAATTTTCAAAATTGGATAGGCTATTGCTGACACAGAATAATTTTAAGGCTAAATAATGCAAGCTAAGTATTAAACGATTTATTTATTTCAAAATAGCTTGTTTAGTGCCTTTAAATTTGTTCCTATATGAGACTTCATATAATGAGCTTTATGGAGACCTCTTCAAGGCCTGCCAAAATTGGTTACATAAGCTAGAAAAACAATAGCTTTTATAGAACATTCAGCTGAAAGTCATTACAGACAACTCCTTTATGGCTTGTTTAAGAAAGTAATCGCGCATCATGAAAATGACAGATAGATGTTTAAATAGTTTGATTATAGTCAGTGTTGTTATAAAACAAATAAAAACTATAATCTGTTTCTGCAATTTTTTGCATAAAAATATCTTCGTTTGAGTTTCTCAAAAGTGAAGTCTTGCAAGAAAGTATTTAAAACTCCAACAAGTTTAAAAAAAGTTTTTCTCATATTTTACTTAATAGCCTCAATTCTTTTTAAGAGTAAACTATTATCCTTCGTTTTCATTGACCACTTCACCAAAATTAAACCAAAAAAAAAAACGAGTTTCATTTTTGAAATCGGTGTATAACAAGACTGATGACGGTAATCAAATATTTTGCACGAGTGGGACTTGCACTTTTCTTGTAATAGATATTGACTAACATAAAGGAACATTATAGCTTTTGCATTTTGTTAATAGCAAACTTAAGGAAATCAAAAATTAGTTTAATATAGAGCGGGAATTTTGCTTTGGTTGTGACATCTATATTGGCTTCCGTAATGAAATTATAGCTTTTGCATTTTGTTAATAGCTTGCCTACAGAAATCAAAAATGAAAGCTAAGAAAAAAAAGGAATTTTTTTTTTTTTTTTTAATATTTATTGCCTTCCTTGATTATATCTTTTGTATTTTGATAAAACAAACTTAGGTGTATCGGAAAATGAAATATTATACATACCTTATTGTCCCCTTAGGTGAGACTTTGGTAGAATTTAGCAACTTAATTACACTACTGCATCGCACATACATATCTATTTGCTTGAAATGAAACTAAGAACTTTTTTCAAACATATGGTACGATAAAAAAGGTCATGTATACTTTATGTTAATGTAAGTTTAAAATATATACTTAACTTTTGGTATATATATTTCAAATACTTAAAGAATTTAATGATTGGTACTTCAAATTCAATCTTCTAAAACCCTGTTATGGGGTACCAATGTTTAATGAAAATTTAGTTTGATTTCTTTGGGCTTGAAGCATCAACTCATTAAAATTTTTACACGCGTATGGTATATTACCAATTGGCCTGGTGTGTTGCGTGTTGGCCTACTAATCGAGAGAAGCTGAGTTCGATCTCTGGGTTCTGAAATTTAATGTGAGTAAAAGTTGAATTTTTTCAAATAAAATAAATTTCTATACATTTCAGAATAAATAGAAAAGCGGTTCTAACTCCCTAACGTAATGGAAAAATGAAAGGAAAAATAAAAACAATAATAATAATAAAATTTAAAGCAACAATTTTTTTTTTTAAATAATACACTGGTTTACTAGGCCTTTGTAAGGCCTTACAATGTGAGTCATTTGATTTATGCGTCCGCCAAGTTAATTTCTTATAAAAGTCAGATAACTTGTTTAGTGGAGCAATAACATTGTTTTGCTTTGTTTATTTTATCAATAAGACTTTCCATGGAAAACTATTTAATTATATAGAACTCCTGGTCAAAGGACTTAAAGGAAATGAAATAGCTTGTATAATGTGCGCCAAACTGATTTGCATAAGGTCTTTATTAGTTACTATACAAACTAGAAAATAGCTTGTATAGACACTTAAATAAGTTAAATTGTTAGTTGGGGTGTATAATTCAATTTTCAGTGCACTTTCCGTCTTGCAATTTACATTCATTTTCGCCTTCTGGTTGATTTGAAAAATAAAAATGTTAGCTACATACCTATGTAGTATACATACCTATAGGTTGTTTTAATTAAACGAACAATGTTGTAGGTACATGGCGTAGCTAGGTACATATTTCAAAAACTGCTAGGTGGGTAGGTACCTACCTAACCTACACTCAAATAAAAAAAAATATTTGACAGCTAAAAACTTATAAAACCTACCTACTCACTATGATATCGCCCACTGGCTGAAATTCAACCACCACATTGACAGACTCTAGTGTCAATTAAAAGTTACTTAGGTAGATACTTACATACCTACCTACATTCCTACTCGTATGATAAATTGTGAATGCAAAGTCAAACCAAATAAACCTACCTACCTCTTACCTACCCTGAAAATCAAACAAACAAATTTCAAGCCAAAAACAGGAAATTTGTTTTTATTTTCTGTACCTAGGTATACAATCTACCTACCACCAAGAACCTACCTACCTCAACTTGCATACAAATTCTCACTTTTGTCATTAACTTATATAGGTATTCCTCGGCATAATAAATTGTAAATTTCTTGTAAAAAAATTCAGGTCAAACTCAAAATCATCTAACAATTTAGATACTAATAAAACCTACCATTCATTATGTATACGAATATATGTATCTACATATTTAGTTATATTTTCCTTTCCCGCAAAAAAATATGCTCAAAATCTTGCACTTGCAACAAATTTCACGACAAATAAGAAATCTTTGCCAGACAATTTAATATAAAAACTTTCCTCAATAATACCTAACCGATGGCATATACAAATATATAAATATACTTACACAACATGATCATATTTTACTTTCCCGCATTAAAATCAACCTACCCTTGATAATATACGAATGTAGGTATACCTTTACGCATTATTCTTTCCCACAAAAAAAAAACTATATTCCTTGCTTCAGGTTGAAGACGACGACGACAACGAAGATGCAAACGAGAACGACTAACATAATGTATGTCTACTCTCTACTTCTCTTGTTCTTCTCGCATATATCATATCATTAAATTAAGAAAACAAAAATTACTTTGCACATTCAATCAAAGAGGATACGAACATTTTTTTGTCATTCTCTTCACCTTTTTCTCAACATAGACGTTTAAAAAAAAACCTCCAATTGGTAATCTCGCTTACTCCATTTGATTCTTATTAGAATCGAAAAAATACACTTCTCTTACTCTAATTACATAAGTCTCGATTCTCCGATAAATACAAGTCTCCCAAAAATGGAAGTCTCCGCCGAAAATTGTCTCCCAAAAATGGATTTCTCCGCGAGCTAAAGTGGCGCCACCACAGGCAGTGGGTCGCCCTAAAAAATGTTGTCCTTGATAGTACTATGGATTTTATATACAAGGGTTGGTTTCCTTTTTTTGTCGATGACTTTGCTATGAAAATTTTGGGAATTCTCCTTGGTTTCTTGGGTTTTGTGCGGTTAAAGAGGAAGGGGTGTTTTTTTTACAACTTTGGGTGTCTTGTGTGCAATGCAAGAAGACAAATGTGACGTCGCGACGGCCGGCGGCGGTTGCGTGAAAGTCAAGGCGTAGTTAGATTGTTTTTTTTTTTTTGCTTTCTAGATATTTACATATGTATGTAGGTCTGTTGGTAAGAATATGAGTGGTGCAATAATTCATGATTTTGATGGCGATGATGTTTTTTGATGATTATGGCTAATGGTAGGTAGTTAGGTATGTCGCTTTTTATTTTAACCTAGAAAGGAAGGTATGTTTGTAGATAATTTGTATTAATATCTAGGTGGGTACTAGGTACATGTAAGAAGGTACGTACCCAATTTGTATGTATGTTTATTTTTTTATATTATATAAATAAAAGAATACAAATTAGAGCCACTTTTACTAATCACGCTACAGCTTAAACTAGAAGTATTAAAAATATGTTAGTCAACTCCGCTTAATTGCACTCCGCTTTACTAAAAACATCGGTTATCTGAAACTAGAAATTTATTCCGGAGCCTTTTTGAGAATTTTTCACACAAACTGCTTCGCATTACTGAACTCCGCTTAATTGCAAACTGCGGATAATTGAAACAAAATTGTTTGCCTCAAACGAACATTTTTCACTTATATAACTTTTAAGGTTTTCACGGTTGTTTATAGACATAATTAATTAATTTTCGGATTAGCCGCGTTATTTAAAATAAGAGTGCGATTTTGTACTCACCCCGAACGTTTCAAATTCAACAGCATCGATGCCGAAACGATTCGGCAAGACGTAGCGGTTATTGTTAGACGAACCAAAACACCAACAACTAACAATGTAAGCAGAGATGAAATGGTTGCTTTGAACACGTTGCGTAGGGAAGAGAGTATATTTATTCTCCCTGCAGACAAGGGTAATGCGACTGTTGTTGTAAACAGAAGTGACTATTTCACAAAGATTAATGCTTTGGTTGATGACACCAACACGTATTCGCCAGTCGATTACGATCCCACAGCCCGGGTCTTAAGAAAAGTCACAAAACTCATCAACGAAAATAAAGCAATATTGCCACCTCAACGCTTAATTCCCTCTTGTACCCAGCCACCAAAATTGTATGGGCTGCCGAAAATACATAAAGAAGGCCATCCTATGCGACCAATTGTGAGCCAAATAAATGCGCCTTGTTATCTTTTGGCGAAGCATTTGGTAAACGTTTTTAAACCTTTAATGGGGTCGACAGAACACCACATAAAGGATTCTTCTCATTTTGTGTCGATTCTCGGTAACCTAAGACTCGAAGAGGATGAAGTTATGGTGAGTTTTGATGTTGAGTCACTTTTTACAAATGTACCTGTTCAAGACTGTTATCCGTGAGCTAATCTCAACTTCCGGCATTAACGAAAACTATATGCCGCTTTTGGAATTCTGTTTGTCTTCAGGGTATTTTTGTTTCAACAAAAAGTTCTATCTGCAAGTGGATGGCGTTGCCATGGGTTTGCCTTTGGCGCCCCTGATTGCAGATTTATGGATGGAACATTTTGAAGCAAAAGCCCTACGCAGTTCTACAGAAAAACCCAAAATTTGGCTGAGGTATGTGGATGACACATTTTGCATCCTTAAAAGCTCTAAAATTGTGAGTTTTTTCGAACATCTGAACTCACAACATCCAAAAATAAAGTTCACCATGGAAAAAGAAAAAGAAAATTCCATTGCATTTTTGGATGTGAAGGTGACAAGACGAATAGATGGTACACTGGGACACACAGTCTATCGCAAAGAAACGCACACTAACAGATACCTACATGCTACTTCCCACCACCACCCGGCAAATTTAAGATCAGTTGTCTCGACACTATTTCAGCGAGCCCACAGAATATGCGACAGCGACCACCTAAAGGCTGAGCTGAATCTGGTGGACAACGTTCTGAAAGCAAATGGTTATACTAAAAAGCAAAGAACGTGGAAGCCAGTTGTGTCACGGGAAAAGGATGAAAGCAACCTAGACAAGAAGGCTTTTCTGCCATACATTAAGGGTGTAACGGACAGAGTTGGCAAAGTTTTAAAAAGATATGGGGTAAAATCCATATTTATACCACCGAAAAAGGTAAAAAACTATCTCCGCTCACCAAAGGACCACTTTCCTCTCCAAACACCGGGCGTATATGCAGTTCCTTGTAGCTGTGGGTCTTCGTATGTGGGACAAACCCAAAGAAGCATTGCCACCCGCTTAAAAGAGCACATTAGCGCTGTAAGCAAAAATCAGCGGGAAAAGTCGGCAATTTGCGAACACATCTTGGACAATCCAGATGAACATCACTGGATTCATTTCGACCAAGCCAAGATTTTAGCGCAAGAAACCCATTACATCCCACGTTTGGTACGCGAGGCGATTGAAATTAAGCGCCACCAAAATTTCAATCGGGTCGACAGTTTTAAACTTTCTCGTTCATGGGACCCACTCATTAACACCTCACGGGCATCCCAAATCAAACTTAAAACACCCTGCGATGTAGTGAGTATTGTTTGCTCCCAACAACCTGCACCTCAACAACAACAACTTCATGAGATAGAACCGTCTACGCACCGCTACAACCTGCGTAGCCAATCTAATGCATAACATTTCATCAGCAGTTTCCCGGTGACCACGCTCAATGTAATTTGATGCGAAACGTTCGGGGTGAGTACAAAATCGCACTCTTATTTTAAATAACGCGGCTAATCCGAAAATTAATTAATTTTTCACTTATTCAAATCCGCATAAGCAAAACCACTGAATTTGAAATGTCAAATTTAAAATGTCAAAATCTCATTTCTTGTCATACCCTTTCTCATTCAACAGTAAACGTAAGGCTGACGCAATATTTGTGATTAATAATGTAAATACATACCTTTGTTGTTTGAATTGCTCATAAGGAAATATAACTATTTTGACACATAACAAAAAATCATACCTCATTTTTTTTATTTTCAAGCTAATTTAAATTTAATTTGTTTCGACAAAACTCCACTTATTTGAAACAAGTTTCAGTTATCCGAAGTTCGGTTAACTGAAAACTCCGCTTAACTGAAACAAATGTTCTGCAATTATGGTGTTCCAGTTAAGCGGAGTCGACTGTATATACTAAAATTTATATGATAGCAAATTTTATGTAGGGTTGCAATAAGAACGGATTTTTTTGAAATTCGCACATTTAATAGGGTAAAATAGGGTAAAACTGAATCAAAGTCGAAAAACTAACTTCTAAACGCGACATCGTCGTAGAAACTTTATTTTTTTCTATTTGAAAGATATTGAAAAATTAGGAAAAAAAACATGTGCTTCTTCTTTTTTTTATTAAAAATCTACAAACCGAGATATACCCGGTTTAAGACTGAAAATTGACAAATAGTCGTTTCGAAAAGTACTTAATAGTTGTATGGGGGTACATTTTTTATTTTATTTTATTTTTACATATTTTATAGGGGATGAACAAAAAAATTATCCATGTTTAAGGATAATTTTTGAAAAGGGTAAATTATTTTGGTCAAGTTTTCAAAGTATTTGATTTTTATCTTTTGGAAAAATCTAAAATTTGAACATCTATAGATATATTTGATAGCAATTAAATGATAATTTTATCTTTCCAAATTATCATTTGACAGATTTATTTAAGAAACGGTAAACATTTTTTTTTTTTTTTTGTTTTGTTTTTTTTTATTAATATCTTTTCAATAAACAGTGGTAGAGGTTTGCAATGTACTAATGAATTATAGCTATATGCTCTAGGAAGTTGCATACAACAAATTATATTCCTATTGTATCTACCATTGAGCTGAGAAATTAACAATATAATATTTTGTACACATATTACTTAATAACATGTGAGTGTAGGCATGGAATAATTTTTTTAATCTATACCTCCTATATTAGCGTCACAATTGATTTTTTAAAATTCATAAATATTCGAATAAAATCCATAGAAATGCTTTGCTTGTTCATTGTCAACAATCGTCAACCAGTGCAAAGCACTGTTATCTCAAATTTATTTTTTGTTTTGATTTTTTTTAATATAAGAAATCATAACCATGTAAAAATCATAAATCATATAAAAAATCATAAATCACAAAAAATCTACATTTAGACAACTTTAGAGGCTTCAAAATTGAGTAGGTAATACTTAATAGTTCAAAATAAATGATACATGAAATTCGGGTAGAAATTTATAGCTAATATTTTTATGTAAAAACTATTGCAAAGTATTAAACAAATTTGTACTAAAAATGTGTTTTATTGAATAATCAACTTAATTTTTCGTACTTCAAAAGTTAATGAAAAATTTATATATTTAGAAAACTAATGATGCCATTTATAGGAGTAACCTTCTTCTACAAATATGTGAGTAATTTTGTATTTGTAAATCTATCGGAAAAAAAAGTAGGGGCAATTTAATAAAATAAATCACAAAAAAGCTCCATTTAGCCTGGCCTCAAACTAGAGTAATAGTTCATAACAAATGATACATGAATCTAAGATAGAAATTTATAATGTAAATGTCTGTGTTAAAATTTGTGCATAATCTTATAAAAAATCATACTAAAAATGTGATTTAGTGAAAAATCAATTTGATTTTTGGTACTTTAGGCCGTGTGCGAATTGCGTTAAAATTTTGGTTAAATTTTCTACCACGGTTAAATTTTGACGTTTGTTTAAAAAAGAGAACAAATTTAATCTTTGCTGTGCGAATTGGGTTAAAATGGGTTAAATGGGACTTTGATTTGACACTATTTTGATTAAAATTCCCTCAAGATAAAACAAAATTACCCTCAAAAATGTTTTTTCTGTTCAATTGTAATCCTTGTATATGAAATCCATAGTACTATCATGGTGAATGTCGAATGGACTGACATCTTCATTCAGTGGGCAAAATAATTTCTTCATTAAATTCCACAACCCTATCTCACGGAGACATTTGAATTTTGTGGAGAATTATTTGCATGAATAGGAAAGGAATAGCCTAATTTTAAACAGTTAGAGTGAAATAGGTAGAAGCCTTGTATATGAAATCCATAGTACTATCGTGGTGAATGTCGAATGGACTGACATCTTCATTCAGTGGGCAAAAGAATTACATTAAATTCCACAACCCTATCTCACGGAGACATTTGAATTTTGTGGAGAATTATTTGCAAGAATAGGGAAGGAATAGCCTAATTGATAACAGTTAGAGTGAAATAGGTAGAAGGGATGTTTTTTGTTGGTTTACATTTTTTACTTTTACTTTTCTATGCAAAGGTGCAGAGAATTAAAAAGTGTGAAATAAAATTTTGGTAATTCTCCTTGGTTTGTTGGGTTTTGTGTGGTTAAAGAGGAAGGGGTGTTTTTTTTACAGCTTTGGGTGTCTTGTGTGCAAGAAGACAACGGTGACCGTGGCGCGGCGCGCGGCGCGTGAAGGTCAAGGCATAATAGGTAGGTAGATTGTTTTTTTTTGCTTTCTAGATATTTAGGTCTGTTGGTAAGAATATGAGTGATCAATAATTTATGAGTTTGATGGCGATGATGTTTTTTGATGAGTATGGCTCGTGGTAGGTAGTTAGCTATGTAGGTATGTCGCTTTTTTATTTTAACCTAGAAAAGTAGGTATGGTTGTATATAATTTGTATTAATATCTAGGTAGAAACTTGTAGGTAGGTAGGTACCTAGACCTACCCAAATTTTAAGTGAATGTTTATGATTATTTTTCGCTGATTTTTGTCTTTTAAAGGTGTTAGTTTAGAAATTTGAAATTAATAGGAATGATGGCTACCATTATTTAGGATTTTCAGTGAGAAATTTGAACTTATAACTTACCACTATGTGACCATTTTGTTGAGTCTTAAGGGTATTACCTAAATCATTACTCTTGATAAATTAAAATTGCTGAGATTTCTTTTAAATTCTCTGTTTGGTTCATGGTCGACAATCGTCTACCAATTTTCTAATTGGAGTTTTAAAAAATCCTAAGAATTTTCAAATTAAGGTACCTATTAAAATAAGCCAAATAAGGCACATTTAAAGTGCCTACATTTTTGTTTAAAATTTATTGAGGAAAAAAATTAACTTTTGCACAAAAAAAAAATTAACTTTTTTACAAAAAAAATTAACTATTTTACAAAAAAAAATTAACGTTATTAAAATAATTAAATTTTTTACAATGAAAAAATTAATTTTTTACAAAAAAAAAACTAACTTTAATAAGCCTAAATAGAGTAACATTTTAAAGGTTGCCACATCTTTAAAATAACATCTTTTTTTAAGTGAAGCGTGAGGTAGTCAACTAATTTATATACATATATAGGTATTTACGCTCAGCCCTGACTCACATTAAATAACAGCGCATTTGGCGACGGGCGCCTTTGGCGACCTGCTACCTTCTGGTAAGTATGTTAATAATTTTCTATTTGTTAATCTAACGGGAACAAAGTGGGGGCGTTTGAATAAAAAAATCAAAATTTGATTTTTATCGCTTTAAAAAAATAAAAAAAAAAAAACTAGTAATACACGATTATATACCTATACATAAAATACTGGTAAATGGCCATAACTTGGGCAATTATTTTTTGATATGATCAAATGAAAGCTTATAAAATACAAAAATTATATTCAGGGTTTTTGATTTTGAATCAGCTTTTTATGGTGTTATGAATTTTTGAGTAGAAGTCCCCATCGATCCTAGTCTATTAAAAAGAGGGGATCAAAGGTCACGAAGCATGGTATTTCGCTGATTTTGATCAAACAAAAATCGTCGACTAATGAAACATGACGTAAATATTTCAATTTATTATTGAAATATAGGATCAAAAGCGGCTTACAAATATCTGGGGTGAAAGGTGTTTTTATAGTAGGGGGGTTTTAGATTGAAGAATGGGGTGTGAACTTATAATGAAAAAGTATATAAAATAGTGTCAGTGAAATCGTGCAAAAAAGTGGACAAACGATGTGCCATATGCGTAGGTTACCTCAAAATATTTTGTTTGGTTTGAATACCCCCTGACCCTTCCTCAAAAACCACCCGTCTACCATCTTCATGACTTTGTTATCATGACAAATATCACATTTTTGCACAATTTCATTGACACTATTTTATAAACTTTTTTCAATATAAATCCACACCCCATTCTTCATTCTGCAACCCCCCCCCCTACCTTTAAAACACCCTTTCACCACAGATATTTGTTGATTTTTGATCCTTATTTTCAATGATAAATTGAAATATTAACGTCATGTTTCATTAGTCGACAATTTTCGTTTGATCAAAATCAGCGAAATACCATGCTTCGTGACCTTTTACCCCCTCTTTTTAATAGACGCGGAGCTAGGATTGATGGGGACTCTAACGCAAAAATTCATAACACCATAAAAAAGCTGATTCAAAAACAAAAACTCTGTATATAATTTTTCCGAACTTTGTAGGAATTTATGTCTAATTTTCCTGGATTATAATGTTTAAATGATCTTCTAGTTTTAAGTGTTTGACTAAAAATTAATTGAAGTAGTTTATAAAGAAAAAAATAGTATTAAGTCAAGTAAAATTTTTGTTCTCTAGTTTAAGGTTATTGTTAAAAAAAAAAGTATTTTTAAAATTGATTCAATAAAGCTTTTAACGGCCTTCAGTCCATAAAAATTGGCGTTTCATCCCGGCGTTCTCACTTTTTAAAATTGTTTTTCAGAAAAATTGTTTTAAAATTTTTAGTTTTTAAAAGTATAGATATACCTAAGGTCCTGTACCAAAACGACCGGTACAGTACCGAAAATTAACGCTGTGTACCGCGTACCAAAGAAAAGCCTCGGTAAACACAAATATACCGAAATCAAATTCGTGTTCCAAAATTTAAAAATAAATTGAGATTAAGTCTGATCTGTATATGTACCTACCTAGGTAAATCTACAAGGTGTCCCATTAACAATGGTCCTATGGCTATTTTTTGAAATTTGAATAAAAAAAAATCTTACTTTGAACCAGTTTTTTGCTCACCCTGTCCACAATTTATTTTTGTTTTTTTTTTTTTACAAATTTTGCATTAAAACATTGACTTATAGTTCCACTAACTTTACTGAGTAAAATATTTTTCATTGGCATTACCATTTGCCTAAAATTCATTAGTTAATATTGAACTTTGCCAAAATAAATTTTGACCTCAATCTTCTGAAGAGCTCCCTGAACAAAATTCATATGGCTCAATACATGTTTTATATTTTAAAAATTGCCTATTTTTCTGTAGTTCTTAAAAAGGTATAAAACTTGCGAAAGCTATGTTTAAATAGACAGTTATAACCGTTAGAACCCAAATAAACAGGTGCTGCAATAAAAGTATGTACAAAACCCAAAATTCGATTTTTCACCTGGTTTAGATTTTCCCAAGAATAATAAAATGTATGAAGTTTTGGTGGCACTTATTAATGAGTTTTTTTATTATTGTTTTGTTCATCAGGTAAAAATAGTAAAACTTTATGTTATTAGGCATTTTTTGAATACAAAATTGACCTCAAAGTCAAAATTTTGCTCGGTCAAGAAAAATTGAACACCACTTAAAATAAATATCTAGTAACCCTAAACACATTTCGGCTTAACTTAAACGTAGTTTTAAAGGCTAGTTATTTATAACTAAAAAAAGTCCAAAATGAGGTCCCTACCATTAGCAGTGACAGAGAAATTAACCTTAAAAGGGGTCAGGGTACACCAAAGATTGCCTTTTTTTAAATCCTCAAAAAATTATGTCAAAGTTGAAAATCAGACTTTACTATAAAACAATTTTTTTCTTAGAATATGACCAAAAATCACATGCCAAAGTATGGGTTATGAATTACCGGACACCCTGTATACATATAAGTATGTGCATACCTATCTATAGCTGTCCCAACTAACAATTTAACTTGTATAAGGTCCAATTTTCAAAATTGGATAGGCTATTGCTGACACAGAATAATTTTAAGGCTAAATAATGCAAGCTAAGTATTAAACGATTTATTTATTTCAAAATAGCTTGTTTAGTGCCTTTAAATTTGTTCCTATATGAGACTTCATGTAATGAGGTCTGCGGAGACCTTTTTAAGGCCTGCCGAAATAGGTTGCATAAGCAAGAAAAAAATAGCTTTTATAGAACATTCAGCTGAAAGTCATTACGGACAACTCCTTTGCAGTTCATTTAAGAAAGTAATCGCGCATCATGAAAATGTCGGATAGATGTTTAAATAGTTTGATTTTGTTCAGTGTTGTTATATTGCTTTTAAGAACGCAATTGTCATAAATTTATAAGGCATATTATAAATGTTTGAACATACGCCTACCTAAATTTTAAAGCATGAAACAAATAAAAACTATAAGAATTGCTTCTGCCATTTTGTGCATGAAAATATCTTCGCTTGAGTTTCTCAAAAGTGAAGTCTTGCAAGAATTTTTTAATGTATTTAAGAGTCCAAGAAGTTAAAAAAAGCTGTTCGCATATTTTACTTAATATCCTTTGTTGCCATTGACCACTTCACCTAAATTAAAACTAAAACTAATGTATTGTAGGTATAACAAGATTGATGATGATGATCAATCATTTCGTATGAGTGGGATTCGCTTTTCTTGTAAAAGTTATTGACTTACATTATAGCTTTTGCATTTTGTTAATAGCAAACTTAAGGAAATCAAAAATTAGTTAATTAAATATAAATCATGGGAATTTTTCTTTGGTTGTGACATCTATATTTGCTTCCGTAATGAGTTAATAGCAAACTTATACAAATCAAGAAGTGACAGATATTGCCTTCCATTTGAAATGTATATATTTTTTGCATTTTGTTAATAGCTTGCTTACAGAAATAAAAAATGAAAGCTAAGAAAAAAGAGGAATTTTGTTTTATTTACATTTATTGCGTTCGTTAATTATATCTTTTACATTTTGTTAATTAGAAAACAAACTTTTGCATATCGGAAAATAAAATATTATACATACCTAATTGTCCCCTTAGGTGATACTTTGTTATAGTTAAAGATCTTAATTACACTACCATCGCACAATTCTATTTGCTTGAAAAAAAACTAAGAACTTTTGAAACATGTGGTACATTATAAAAGGTCATGCATACGTTATAAAATATTGAAAACATTTTAGATTAACTGGTGCATATGAAAAATGTTAGTTTAAAATATATACTTATGTTATATATTTTTCAAACACTTAAAGATTTTAACGATTGATACTTTAAGTTCAATTTTCTTAAACCAAATTATGGGTACCAATGTTTAATAAAAATTTAATTTGATTTGTTTGGGCTTGAGGTATCAACTCATTAAAATGTTTACACGCAAATGGTATATTGCCAATTGGCCTGATGTGTTGCGTGGTGGCCTACTTATCGAGAGGAGCTGAGTTGGATCCCCGGATTCTGAAATTTAATGTGAAAAAAAATTGAACTTTTTCAAATAAAATAAATTTCTATACATTTCAGAATAAATATAAAAGCGGTTCTAACTCCCTAACGTAATGGTAAAATGGAAGAAAAAATAAAAACAATAATAATAATAAAATAAAATTAAAAGCAACGTTTTTTTTTTAATAATAAACTGCTTTACTAGGCCATCTTAAGGCCTTACAATGTGAGTCATTTGATTTATTCGACCTGAAAGTGAATCTTTTATAAAAGTCAGATAACTTGTTTAGTGGAGCAATAACACTGTTTTGCTTTGTTTATTTTATCAATAAGACTTTCCATGAAAGCTATTTAATTATATAGAACTTTTGGTCAAAGGTCTTAAGGAAATGAAATAGCTTGTATAATATGCGCCAAACTGATTTGCATAAGGTCTTTATAAGTTGCGACACAAATAAGAAAATAGCTTGTATAGACACTTAAACAAGTTAAATTGTAAGTTGGGTTCTTCACACAAGAAAGTAGAAACAATTTTTTGTTTAAAAAAGGAAACACAATTAATTAACCTTTTCTCTGTCAGCTTCTTCTTCGGAGACGGAATTAAATGGCAGGTTGGAGATGGAAAAGCAATGCTGTGAGCTTCCTCGTCCGAAAATTCCACTTCAAAACATTCGTTTGAAATGTATTCCTAAAAAAAAAAAAACAGTAAAGTATTTTCAATACTATCATATTTGTTTTTGTTTCTTTATAGTTTACTTACCATTGGGTTCCTTGTCCCAAGATACATACATATATTACATGTAATATCACTAGCGTTTTCATTTTTGTTCAGTTCTGCACATGTTGTCAAAGTCAATAGTAAAACAATTGAATTTCAAACAATCACTACAAATATGTTTTTGTTTACTGTGTACTTACACAAGGGGCAGCCATCTTCAAATTTGACAAGCTGCACCTGATAATACCTTAGATATGTGTACTGTGCTTTGACCTGCTTCTTTCAGCTATGGCCATGGGAGGTGTTTTATCCACAGGGGAACTCTTTTCCTTTTGAATCTGTTTATAAAAAACAACATTAGTTTTGCGTATTTATGTAAATAAATTTGCTTTTAGATTACCGACCATTGTATCCGAAAAATCGCAATCAAATTTATTGTCATCAAACTCGAATACATGACGAATAAGCGATACCAGATTCTCCTCTTCTGGATCAGGCGACTTTGGTGGTGGTCCTCCTCCTGTGGCACTTCGGCTCCTTTTATAAGGCAATTGGTGGGACCTTGCCTTCATTTTTATTGCCTTCCATTGATTTTGCAATTGATTGCATCTCTTTGCACTGGGCTTATGTAATTGAAGCTACATACAAGAATTACTGACTGCCATTAATATTCGGTTTTCTATGTAATATTTTTCCCAAGAATTATGAACTAAAATTTGCACCATTATTTTAACTATTTTTTTTTCTCAGATTGACGACAATGGCAATGTACATGTTATTTATTAGAAAAGATATAGAAAGATAACCAGAAACCATTATAAGACAAGAAAAGTTAAAAATATATGCAGACACAATGATCATTGTTAAGAAATAAACACTCCATTAATATTCGGTTTTTTTTAAAGTTTTTATTAAATTTTTTAACACATAGTAACATTCATATTTGGTAGCGTATCCTTTATTATTAACCACTTCATATATAAGTATTCTTGGCTTATTTTTTGCCATTCTTGTTGGAGTCTTGCCTTCAAATCATTTATGGAGGAAGCAGGAGTTTCCCTCACACGCCAGCCGGTCCAGTTCATCCCACAGGTTTTCAATCCGGTTGAGGTCAGGAGATTGTGCAGGGGTTGCAATAACTTTTGGACAGTTATAAAGCAGCCATTCGCGGACTATATGGGCTTTATTTTTGGGATCATTATCTTGGTAAAATTTGAAGGACCGCGAAATACCCAATTTTTCAGCGCTCTGCCTAAGGTTTTCTCTTAAGATCCTCAAATAATACTCTTTGTTCATAATCCAGTCGATAAAAACCAAATTGCCGACGCCTTTGGCCGATATGCAACCCCACACCATCACATGACATCCACCATGCTTTACAGTCGCTTTCAAATTTTTGATTTTAAGCTCTTCATATTTCTTGCGCCATACCATGACCCTGCCATCGGAACCAAAAAGGTTGAATTTGCTTTCATCTGCAAAAATGACATCCTCCCACCATGATGGATCCTTTGTTTGGTACTCCTTTTTTTTTGTTCTGGCAAATGAGGCGTTTGTGCAAGTTTATATAAGGCTTTTTTCTGGCAACTCGACCGTTAAATCCATTAGCCTTAATGGTGCGACGAACTGTTGACGCAGACACGTGCTTCCCACATTCAACCAGAACTTAACTTACGATTTTTGTGGCAGCCAAGCGGGGGTTAGCTTTTATTTTTCTAACTATCGAGCGTTCTTCGTGCGCTGTTAGTTTTTTTTTTTTTGGCTGGCCTCTTTGCTTCTTGTGGTCGATACGTCCCTCGTTGCGATATCTTCTAACAATGTCACCAACAGTATTAGGCTTCATATTTAATGCTTCCGCAATTTCATTGTATGTTAACCCTTTAACACAGTGACAGAAATTTTTTAAATGGTTTTAAAATAAATAATATTGTCACAGTTATAGTTTGAAACTGACATTAAAATTAAGAATCGATTACCTTGATTAAAACAGAAAAAGTGCAAGTTTAAAACAAAAAATCAAACATTAATGAATGTGTTTTTGTTAGTTTTTCGGGTATTATAGTTCTTTATAGGAGAGCCCCTTACAGATTTTCTAAAACCAACCCATGAAAATGGTGCAATAAAACACAGTTTCAAAACTAAAATTAAATTGTAGAAATGCATTTGTTTTTAGAAAAGTTATTGCATTTTACAAAATATTTTAGTAAAAAACCGAATTTTAATGACATTCACTGTATATAATGTACCCAGGTATACCTACATAGGTTCTTTTTTTTAAATTTCGCCCCAGGCTTCCCTCTTTGACTTCGACGTATTAGTATCAACACGTTTATTTTCGATAATGTTGATTTTTTCTTCAATCAATTGTCTGAGAAGTATCTATGAACATAATCAAATATATGTATTTGTTTTTATCTGTTGTAATCTGCAAATTATATACATAGATATATTTACATACCTTTTGAGAACTATCCCAGTTTTCAGATCGTTTTCTTTTATTTTTGTTATCCATTTGTTTACATCCAAAATATTTGCCTAAAATAAATAACACCGCCAACCATAAATAACCAAAATGAATAACAATGGAAATCAGCTGTTTTTTATCGCCATTTATAATAACCAGACATTTATAATAACCAGATCACATTGGTGATTTTTCTGATATATGTATTTGACATAAAGAAGGTGTAGCTAAAACGGCTAGGAAAATATTTTTTAAATAAGGATTACTTTGACGTGGCTTAATCCCGTAGTAAGTGCTTCGACATGGTTTAACTATTCCGAGGTTGAAACGAGTTTTTGTGAAATCTAATACATAAGACTGTAAGCATATAAGAAAAGAAGATGTCCAAGAAAACCCAAATTCGATAAAACGAATTTATATGTATGTAAGTACAAATGAATGTTTTTTATAAAGAGCAAAAGCAGATTCTTGTTCTTTTTCGCAAAAAGAACGGTTCATAGCTCCTATATCCATCGGTTTCGGGGTTGCCCTCCTTCCGGTTGAGCTTATAAAAGTGTATGTTTTTAAAAATTATTAAAATTTTCATGTTAATGTTTATTATTTTCGTTCAAACTTTTAAGCTAGACATTTCAGGGTTGGGTGCTATTATTTGTAAAAATATGTCAACTTTAATTAATCAATTAATAATACACCCTTAGAGTGGCCAGAAGCTGCTATAAAGTTGGAAGCTAAATCTGAAAATTTACCTGACTCCGGCACTTCTGGCCAGGCACGTAGCCAGGGGGAGGGGCTTGAGGGGCTGAAGCCCCTCCCGAAATGATTTACAAAAATAAACGGTTTAAGTTTTGGTATAAATTAAAATCTTTAAAAATATAGAGAGACTATTTAGGTAAAGTTTAATGTTTTAAAAACAAGACACTATTGGCGCAGGGTCAAAAGTCCACAGGCCAAAAGTCCATAATGAACTTTTGTCCCACTTGGGTGGGTCAGAAGTCCACAATTGTATTGTGGAGATTTGACCCACTCATGTGGGTCCACAAAAAAAAGGGTCAATATTCCCTAATTTTAAAAAGAAAATGGGTCATCATAAGTCCACAATAATTGCATATTATAATAGTGAAAAAAGCAGAACAATTAAGAATTATTTATTTATTTTGTTAAGAATTAGTTTGTATACTCTTCACTACTCGTAAACTTAAAGCACACCAACTGACAACATAGGCGCCTGCCTGGTGACTGGGCATACCCTAAGCGGACCGACGGAGTCGCGTGAGCGGGGCAGAGGACCCGAAAAGGGAGTTAAAACCCTTAAACCCGCGAAGCGGGCCACCCAAAGTATTGTTTAGTACACAAAAACTTTAAAAACAGATCGACTGAGCATAACCTAAGCGGAGCGACGGAGTCGCGTGAGCGGGACAGAGGACCCGAAAACGGAGTTAAAATCCTTAAACCCGCGAAGCGGGCCATCCAAAGCAGTCTTGTTAAAGAAAACTATCTATAAAGTGATCCCTGAAGTGGGTCAGAAATCCACAATCAATGGGCCAGAAGTCCACAAGATTTTTGTATGGACTTTTGGCCCATCGAAGTGGGTCAAAAGTTCACAACTGATTTATGGACTTTTGACCCACAGAAGCAGGACAAAAGTCCATTATGGACTTTTGGCCTGTGGACTTTTGACCCTGCGCCGACACTATTTAGGTATAATATTTAATATGAGGAGACTAATAAGGTATTACGTATGTTATTTACTACGTTCACTTTGTGTGGTGTTAAAGCGAGCAGGACCTCGAAGCTGATTCGAACCTTTGTATACTTTCAGTGGTAATAAACAAATCTCATTACCACTCAACGAAATCAATCCTACTTAAAGAGTAGAGTCGAGCCAAAATTTTGTATGTATAATGAACTGTTTTTTTTTTTTTTGCAAATTTGTTCAAAAATATGGACTTATTTTATGCGCGATGATTTTATTTAATGATTTGACCAAAATCCTTCTTCTGTAATCTCAACAAAATTTAAGCACAACTTCAAATCGAAGTTTAAACTCATGTTATGAAAACCAGTCGAAAATCTGATCCTTCCATGACGGCACTGGATTAGAAAATCGATTAAGTTTTTTCTTATGCTGAGGCCACATGAGCCAGTACTGGCTTTCCAAACTTGAGCAACTTGCTCATCAACTGGCTTGCCTTCTTTGGAGCCAGTTTGAAGCCAGTAGAGAAGCTTTTAAGTCGGAACCACTCATATGTCTCGTGTTTTGTGTTGTGGAGTCATGTGTCGCTGTCATTCCATATAATATTTCCTACGCCACACAGCAACAGAACACACCAGACAAATGTGGTTCTATAATAATTCTAAAAAAAAATCGGGTATTTAGAGGTGTTTTAATCCATAGTCATCGTAGCCATCCTTCAATGGAATTTGACAGTTCATATCTTGTCAGATTGGTAATAGACTAAATTTTGGCATACACAGAACATTTCGTTCCAAGTGTCACCGAAAAAAACCTTAAATCAAACAATTTTATCGAAAAAAAAATAGCTTTCTAAACGCTTTTCCAATACATCATCTTTGCAAAAACTCTTCAATTTAATTTGACATTCTATTGGTGTGATTTACATGTATCTTCGTCTGAATTATGCAAAAAAAGAAGACACAATATAAAATCTAACTTTTTTCTTGTGTTGGATATAGAGAGAAGACTAAAATGCAGAAGATCTTCATACATGCTCATTATAGGAAGTATAATGCAGATATGAAGACGGAAATGTTCATCTTCATGATGGTTCCCTTTTCCACGCTTGGTTTTTTGACATACTTCTGTCCCGCTTTACTTTTCTTCATATTTGCAGATGGAGATAGATGGAAATCCAGACTTGACAAATTGGGAAGAGTGTATTGTGTTCCAAATAATGTCACCTGAAAGCCCCAAAATATCATATTTCCCGAGCGAAAAATTTAATCACAACAAATTCGGGTAATTAAGAGATTTTTTAATCAATCAAAATCTTGGCATTCAATCATATTTGAATATTGTTGCCTATTTTGGAAATATTTAAATTTCTTGGTCCCGCCGCCCTTTAAAAGTTGTGGCATAAAGAATTATTTAATTCAAACATTTCCACCAACTGCTATCAAGATCGCTTTATATACAAGACTGAACGAGTCCACTTCACAACTACTACTGGCTTCGAAAAAGTCAAGCCAGTTTCGCCAGATTTGCACAAGTGGCACAATTTCCCTATTTAATTATTAAATAAAAAAATTCAAATTATTATTTTCTTTGTTTATATAGTTACACGTTAGTCTTTAGAGCAAGACCCCTCCCCCCGAACCGAAATGCTGGCTACGGGCCTGCTTATGGCGATTCGTCAGTGTATTTGTGTATGTACAGTCTTACAGCTTAACTGGAACACCATAATTGCAGAACATTTGTTTCAATTAAGCGGAGTTTTCAGTTAACCGAACTTGGGATAACTGAAACTTGTTTCAAATAAGCGGAGTTTTGTCAAAATATATTAAATTTTATTTAGCCTGAAAATAAAAAAAAATTATGTATGAATTTTTGTATTGTGTCAAAATTGTTATATTTCCATATATGAAACAATTCAAACAACAAAGGTATTTACATATTTATAATCACAAATATTACGTCAGCCATACGTTTTCTGTTGAAAATGTTTGAGGATAAGCCAAAAAATAAACAAAAAATGGGATTTTGAGCAGTTTGTGTGAAAAAATCTCAAATAGGCTTCGGGAAAAATTTCTTGTGCAGTTAAGCGGAGTGCAGTTAAGCGAAGTTGACAGTATGCACAAGTGATCAAATTCAAAAAGGCAGAGGGCAGAAAGGAAGACTTAAATATAATTTTAATTTTTAATTTTAACAATTAACAAAATAAAAAAGAAATGTTTCAAACTGATTTTTTTTGGCACAGTGGATTGAGAGTTAGATGTTAATTATCTCATGAAATTCCACGGGTGGCATCCAGTTGAAGTTGGGGAATATAGAAAAGAATGCTACCTAGACTGGGGATCGAACACGTCCAGGTTAGCAGTTAAACACAACATCCACTGTTTTTTTTTTTTTTTGTTGTATGGTGATATTACATTGAGGATGAATGTGGGAGAGTACGATAACTACCTCGCAAAAATATAATAACTTTTAATTTTTGTAGACGAGTTTAATACAATCATTTGTTCCTATGGGATCGCACCCCGTTTAGGTTGGAGGGGCAATTTTCTACAGAATGACATTAAATTAAAAAAGGAGATTTAAAAACAAGCGCAACACTTACAATACAAACTTATAAGTTTTCTGAAAGCCAGAAACTTGTTTTTTTTATTATTTGTTTAATCCTAGTTGTTTGTATTAATAGTTTTTGAAAAAAAAAAAAATAGTTTCAAATTCAAAAGTCAAAAATTATCAAAAAAAAATTAAATTTGGTACTGAATTGTCTTTAATCATTCCATGTCCCTATAAATTCTTAATATAACACTGAAAACTAGATGATTTAATATCTTCTAGCTTATGAGAAAATTGAAAATTACCAAAACTTTTTTGTTTTATTTAATTTGTATTTTTTGTTTTTCTTTATTGGATAGATTCTTTAAATCCAGTTTCCTCAAATGCAAAAGAAACTTTACATACACCCTCGCACCTACTCCAAAGCGAGGAGTTAAATTCTCTGAACCCGCGCGAATTAAATTTTTATTTACACGTTCATGTAAAAAAAATCTTTATTTAAATTTGACCTTAAATAGGTTACAAATTATTATATTTATATATTAAATGATCCGAACTGATCAACTGCCGATGTTAAAAAGGAGTGAAGTCCATCTTCCGCTGTGACGCTATTTATATCCTTTTGATATTCTCTTTCATATCCATTGCGTTCCCATATTGTTATCTTCTCCTTTGTTCATAAGTCGTGTGAACCAAACGTTGTTGTCTTGTTTTTGTTTATGTCTGGTTCTGGATTGAAAGATTTAATTATGTTTTGTGCATCGTCAACGGAACTTGATTAAATTTGGTTGCGATGAAGTTGACATTAGTTGCTAATGTTAACTCCCCTCTTTGTTAGATATGTTACGTCCCGTGACATTTCCTTTAGATCGTTACACATGCGTGCTACAATATCTGTGTTATCTTTTACTAATGGTGATTGTTCGTTTATCTCTGGAGTGGACTCTGATGTAGTTATAGTTTCCTTTACTGATGGAGTTTTAACTTCTTCTAATGGTATATTATTATTAGTTATTTTAATTTGTTTTGGTTTAAATACAATATATATGATTGTAATAGCAATAATAATAAAAATTATACTTATTGGAATACTTGGTGTATTTTTTACAATATTAGTTAAATGTTCAATAGTATTTATATTTTCAAATTTAAACTTTAATTCAACATTAGTGCTTTCAAAATAGTTGTCAATATTGTATTGATCAACGGAATGTGTTTTCATATAATTATTAATTGTTTGTGCAGGGTTATAATATGCATTATTATCGATTATAACTATGTCTTTAAATAATATAAGATATGTCCCATTTATGATGGTATTGTTTACACTGTGTGTATTGGATACTAAAATTGTTCCGTCCTTAATTATTTCTAAGTTTGCTTGTTTTTCTTTTATTTTATTTCAAGTGGTTGTTCTTTTGTTTAACAATTCTGACAAGCATGTTTGTTCTTTACTTAATTTACAAAATTTAAAGTTAATTTCCGTTTTAAAATTATTTATACTAATAAATATATTCTGGCATTTTGCAATTTCTTTTTCTATAATTAATTTTCCATCTTCCTGTGCTATCGCTCTTGTTTCGTATATTTCACAACTTTTATTAACAACTGAGTATTTAATTAAAACTACAATGACATCTTGTGTCTGCATTATCTTAAACTCCGAAACATCAATTAGATCTGTTATGGACATAGTTCCATGTTCATGTTTACTAATTTCTTCTATATCCTTTTCATTAAGTATGATTGGATTTAATATTTTTGCTTTGCTTAAGGCAATGGTTTGAATCATGTTTTGTAGATCGATAATAATTAGTTTATTTCTTTCTTGTAATAACCTAATTTGTAAAAAGTTTTTTTTCTAAGTTAATTATTTGAGTCATTTTCTGAATTGCTTCGAATACCTGAGAGTTTATGACGGCTTGCTTATTGTTATTAGTTGTTAGTTCGTCTAACTTATTTTCTACTAAAATTTGATCATCATGATCTGGATTGCCTGCGATCCATTTAATTACTTTTCCTATTATGTCAATACTTCTTTTATATTTTTTTACTCTGAGTTGATTTAATAGACTTCTGATTATATTAATATCTGTGAGGGTATCTGTATCCTCTTCTACGACTATTCCTGTATCTTGATATTCTAATGTTTTTGATTTTATGTTAAATTCTAACTTATCCATTATTTCATTGATAAATGTGAGATTTGGTAATGAAATATATTACTGTATTATATATGTATTATATATTGCTGTGTTGCCGTTTTCTATAAGCATATAGTTCTCCCTTGTATAATCTATAATTTCTAAGTTTACTATCGGGAATATTATTCCTATTAACGTTAGTAGTAATTAAAAGGTTTCCATTGTCTGTAATGAAAATATTTCAATTTTTAATATTGTCTTTATGGACAATTTCATTATTTATTTTTACTGTTTTCCCTAAGTCTTCCTGAATTTTCTGCTTAACGTATTTATGTTTAAGTTTGGGAAATTTGTCTCCTATTGTTTTTATGTAAACTGTATCATAAGGTTTGTAATCCCTACATTTTCTTTTCTTATTATGGTTGTCTAACATTTTCTCTTGTGTGATAGCTAATGCAAGTGAAAAATCATGTTTGACTTTATTAAACATTATTTCATATGGTCTATTCTCTGTTGAGGAATGTATTGTTTTATTGTATTGGATTGTTGCTCTAATTATAGCTTCTAGATTACTTGTTAATGCGTATTCTTTCTTAATACACCTTGTAATTTCTATGAGCGTAGAATGTGCTCTTTCTATTTGTCCGTTTTTCGTATTGTGACCTTTTGGAACATAAAATATTTTTATTTTTAACCTATCCATTAAAGATCTGAATATGATTGATTTAAATGTGGTTTCATTATCTGAACATATTGTTTCTACTTCTGGGAATACCTGTAACGATTCTAGTATTTTATCGTAAAGATTAGTTTTGTCTTCTGTTTTGTTAATACATACTTTGAATATGCATCTATAATTGGTTAAAATTTTAAATTTTCAGCGTAAAATATATCTATGTGGAGCTGTCTCCCCTGTTTGATAGGAATTGGAGTCCCTCCAATTGGTACTCTCTGTGGGTGCCTATCATACTTATTTGTGTTGCAAATTTCGCAATTTGTAACATATTCTTTAAAATCTTTTCTATAGTTTGGCCAGTAATATTGTTTCTTTATTTGCTTAATATTCTCTTCTCATCCCCTATGGGCACGTTTATGGGTATCTTCAATTATACTTAGTTGATCTTCCCTATTTGTTACATCATTAGCTAATGTTTCTGTATGTAAAAATTTATTAGTGAACGTTTCTATTAACGTTGTTTTAATATCATACAAATCTTCTATTGTACAATACATGCACACTGTCCCTGGTTGTAAAAATTCTTTAAGTATTGGCACGAGCTCTCCTGCCTCTTTGTATTCCATTATGTGTCTTATCTTTCCATTAAAATTTTCTACTTTCTCTTGTATCGTATAGTTATCTTTAGCTAGTATTATTTGCTGTTTAAATTCATTAAGAACTTGTTGTGTTTTATGTATGACAGTATTGTTACTACTTTCTGCCCATTGGATTGTATTGCCAGTGCTACTAGCATCAGTTATTTGATTTAAATTTTGTCGGCTTAACGCATCCGCGACTACATTATCTTTCCCTGGCTTGTATATGAATTTTGGAGCGTATTCCTCAATAATCGCATGCCAACGTTTCATTTTAATATTAGGGTTGCGCTTTGAAACCGCAGATGTTAACGGTTGGTGGTCAGTATGTATTTCTAGGTTCCTAACACCGTAAAGGTAGTTCCTTAAGTTTTTTAGGGCGTAAACTATTGCAAATAGTTCTTTCTCATTAGTGGCGTCACTTTGCTCTGTTTTGCTCAGAGTTCTTAAAACAAATATTATAGGTTTTTCTTCCTGACTTAACACACCGTCAATCGCGTCATTACTCGCATCTGTAGTCAGTACAAACTTCTTGTTGAAGTCTGGTTGTGTTAATTTAATATTTTCTTTTGAATGTAGTTTTAGTTTTTTAAATGCTTCTTGCCCTTCCTGGTCTAAGTTCACAATTGTTTTCTTACTCATGTGTTGGGATATTCTTCCGTTTTCATTCTGAAGATATTTCGTAAGTGGTTTTGCTATCTGGGCAAAGTTTTTAATGAACTTCCTATCATTCCTAAATAACTTCTCAGTTGTCTGAGTGTCTTTGGTTCTGGAAACTCATTTATACATTTTACTTTGTCGGGATGTGTGGTGATTACGTTTTTACTTACTATATAACCAAGAAATTCTACTTGCGTTTCATAGAATTTACTCTTTTCTAAATATATTTTCATGTTTGCTTCTTTCACCGTTTTTAAAATTTGATTTAGATGGTTTCGATGTTCTTCCATGTTATTTGAAAATACTAAAATGTCGTCAAAATATACGTGACATATTTGTCCAATAAATGGTTTTAAGATATCATCCATTGGCCTTTGAAAAATTGAAGGAGCGTTCTTCAACCCGAATGGCATTCGGACGTATTCGAATTTACCGTTATTAATTGAAAATGAAGTTTTTTTTAATGTCTGATTCATTCATGAGTATTTGGTGGAATCCACTTTCTTAATCAATGGTGGACAAGAATTTTGCTTTTCCTAAATTGCTAAGGATGACATTCGTATCTGGAATAGGATACTTGTTACTAATTGTGTTCTCGTTTAATTTTTTTAAATCTATCACTAAACGGTTTTTTGTTGTGCCGTCTTCATTGAGACCCTTTTTTGGCACAACCCATATTGGACTACTATATGGACTCTTCGATGGTCTAATAACACCTTCCTTTAATAATTTCTTTACTTCGTTATTTACGAAGTTGTTTGCTGACAGAGGATAAGGGTATTGCTTACTCCATATTGCTGTCTCATTTTGTGTTTTAATTTCCGCTCTAACATCTGTGCGGAATGGTAATGTTATATCTATTTTTGAATGCATTTCCCCAATATATTTCTTTGTCTCCCTAACTAAATTTTCCCGAAATAATTCTATTTCATTATCATTTAATAATTTATTCATTTCTTCATCTCGTCGTTTACGAGTGTCATTCAAGATTGTTTGTTTATTATTTTCATTATTTGGAGCACAAGTGCTTGGGTCCCTGCTAATAATGGATTGTGTGTCTTGATAGCTATTGCTTGACTGACAATTTTCTGTTATACCTGATTTCCTATTTTGTAATACAACTTCATCGGGTTGCTTTTCATGTTCCATAAACATTTTTTCTTTCCTATCTCTATATATTAATAGATTAATAGATTGTGTTCCTGCTGATCTTAATAGGTTGAATCCTATTAATAAATCCGCTTCAAGATTTTCTATCTCATAGAATCTAACTATTTTATGAAATATATATACTTCATAAAAGTGTGTAATAATTGTAAATCCGTTTACTGTTTTTACTTTTTTCTTAATTACTAATTCTTCTCTACCTTTTAAGATATTGGGACTAGCGTAACAACTAGTTGCGCCGGTATCAATTAAAATTTTTAAGAACTTCCCATTTGATTTTCTGTAGATGTGGGGAAGTCCTTTATTTCGTCTAAAAAATGATCTTCCGCTAAATTATTTAATCTGACTTTATTTGGCGGTTGTGAGCTATGCTGTGCGCTCGGTTCCCTATCCCTTTTAAACAGAGGTCTTTGTGGTTGTTGCTGTGCAGTAAAGTTTCTTTGAAAGTTATTATTCTGAGGGTAAAGTTGATTCGGTTGTCGGAATGTATTAGGATTCGTTTGTTGATGTATTTGTTTAAATCTATTAACATCATGATTATTTATTGGTCTGTGTGCAGATGACCCTAATTCCATTGGTGTAGGTTTTCTTTGTTGAATAGTATTTTGCGTTTGAGCAAAGCGTAAATGATTGGAATTGTCTATTTTATTCCTATGAGAGAACTGTAAATCAAAATTTTTGCGTATATTATTGCTTTCTAGCTCTTGTGCTTTAGATAATGCACTGGGTAAGTCTTCTGGTTGTAGACTGAATAATATAGTGTTTAAAGGATTGCTTAACCCTGTTAAAAATACTCTTAGAGCATTTCTTCTATTAGATTTGTTCATTTCTGCCGTTAGTTCATTTTTATTGCCATATGTCATTATGGTCTTATTAATGAGTAACGTTAATTTTTCATTAACTTGATTGTAATATTCTAATATCGATAACTGACCCTGTCTTAATATGCTCAACTCCTGTTCTATAATGTAAACTGGCCTTTTGTCTGCAAAGGCGAAATCTAATCTTGAAATAATCGCGTCAAAATTTAAGACTGTGCCATGATTCGTTAAAACAGAATTTGCTGAATTTTGTATTTTATTTCGCAATATAGTTAAGGCCGCAAAGTATCCTTTGCTACCCGGTGTATATAAAATCATACTGTTATGTGCTGCTTCACGCCAACTAACATAACTATTTGAATTAGCGTGAAATTCTGGCAAACTTTTAATAATTTCTAGTGGTTCATTGTCCGTTAAGTTTGGATCTATTTTTTGTGTTTCAAAATCTATTACACTAGAATCATTTTTGACTTTACTTAAATCTATTTTTAGATCTGCTATTTGATTATGCAATTCACTAAGTTGAGAGCTTAAAAGATTGTTTACAGCTACTTCGATAGCACTTTCCAATAATTCTACGTTAGTTGCCATTTTTATAATTATATATACTTTTCACTTTACTTTCAATATTATTATAAACCTATATATATATTTTTCACTTTTTTTTATAATTTTTTACTAATAATCCTGTAGTGTCTTCTTTTTAAAGGTGGCTGCTTTCCTGCTTCTATTCGTCAGAGTCCACTTTATTTATAAAGTTTTTGTCACAGAATGTTTTTATTTCTCCTTTACTTAGCATACTTATTTTTTTGTGTTCAACACGCGTTTTTTTTTATTCACGTTACTTATTGTTTCTCACGTTTTTTGTTGATATGGCATAGATGCTCTTTTTAAAGTTTTTCGATACTTTTTTCTTCTCGAATTTATACTTGAGCATCCCGGTTGAGCCCCCAATTAAATTTTTATTTAAACATTCATGTAAAAAAAATCTTTATTTAAATTTTAACTTAAATAGGTTACAAGTTATTATATTTATATATTAAATGATCCGAACTGATCAACTGCCGATGTTAAAAAGGAGTGAAGTCCATCTTCTGCTGTGGCGCTATTTATATCCTTTTGATATTCTCTTTCATATCCATTGCGTTCCCATATTGTTATCTTCTCCTTTGTTCATAAGTCGTGTGAACCAAACGTTGTTGTCTTGTTTTTGTTTATGTATGGTTCTGGATTGAAAGATTTTATTATGTTTTGTGCATCGTCAACGGAACTTGATTAAATTTGGTTGCGATGAAGTTGACATTAGTTGCTAATGTTAACTCGCGCAACCCAAGGTACTTTTGTTAAAGAAAACTAGGTATTGGAAACAATTTCCGTTGAAATTTTATTTGGAAAAATCGACCAAAATTGAGGAAAGAACTCTCAAATTAAAAAAAAAGCAATTTACATTTACATTCAAAATATTTGGGTGACATATGTATGTACCTCACTGTTTATACGCCGTAATGCTGGGTACTCTATTTGTGTAAGCAAGCAAAAATACAAAAATCTCATAAAAAAGTAGTTTTAGTAATTTTCGATTTTGTGAAAAACTTGAAGATATAAATCCATTCTTTCTTTTGTGTTCAATTCAGAATATGATATTAACATTGACCATTAAAAGCCAATTTTGCAACATTGCTAGCAGAATCGAGCTCACAAAATATTTAGGGCATTTTCTTCCATTTAAAATCATAAAATAATCAACTAGCAGACATTGCCTACTCTCCAAGGCCAATGCCGATACATTAACCAGTACGATAGAAGCAAAAAGAAAACGTAAAATAAAGACAAACAAATATTGCATGGATAATTTAAGAAGAATCTTCGAATTAAAACATTTATTAAAACATTATAAGAAAATAGGTTTTAAAATCATGGTTGCATTTGTATGTATGAGTTTTGTATTAGACTCCTTTCACACAAGGAAACTGAGTTGCCGGCAACTGGGAGTTTGT
The DNA here is from genome assembly GCA_949320155.1 of Melangyna quadrimaculata. NCBI lineage: Eukaryota > Metazoa > Arthropoda > Insecta > Diptera > Syrphidae > Melangyna > Melangyna quadrimaculata. The sequence continues at coordinate 236,410,681 of OX439483.1, forward strand.
ACGCGAGAAGGGCGTATAAGAAAGACAAAAAATCTCCCCTCACACCCTTCTCTCCAACAAACTAGCTAGTTTCTGGCAACTTAGTTTCCTTGTGTGCAAGCGGTCTTAGTGTCCCAGAATTAACGTTCATAGTCTGGGAGCTCGCGACAGTAAAAAGCGTCAATATGCTCGTCATTCAAATCGTAATGTATCGTTAAATTTCATTATGTGTGTCATCAAAATGGACCGCTTAAAGGTCTTCCACACTAGCTCACTGTGTATTAATACATGTCAAAAAAGTGGGAAACATATCATGTAGAATAGTGTGGAAACAAACTATGAAATCCCAGCCTACACAACCCAACATTTTATCCCACACGATTTGACATGTGTTAAAACATGAATCATTTTAGGAATTGTTCTAATTCTATCCGCACAATCTATCACACTTTTTTTGGGTTATGGTAATGTATTAATACAAGCAAGTATGGAAGTAAAATATGAAAGTTATTTCTTTCCAACAAATATGGCAGTCGCGTGGAATTCTTTCCCACTTTCAATTTGGCATGTATTAATACACAGTGGGTTAGTGTGGAAGGGCTATTACAGCGCACATCGAGACCTTCTGATGTAGAGGGCGTGTAAAACATGCAAAAAAAAAATGACTTATTTGCTTGTCGTTTATCTTTCGTGGGTGTGTTAATCAACATCAGACGATGTTTCGCTTACAACCGTTTAGCGGGACAAACTACCACTTACAAGTACTCAAACATTTTTCAAACATTTTTCAACATTTGACCAATTTGCTCGTAATTGAAATTAACATTTTTACAGAGTACCTTGTTACTGATGTAAAAAAACATGTGCTTACATTCCGTTTGCGGCACGAAGTCACTTTAAGAGCTCTTCGAAGTCACCGCTGCACCCGGGAGTACCTTTAAATACTTCCATGGAAAACCTGCTCAAAAGCCAAAATTAATTATAAAATAATGAATAACATAACAAAAATAATATTCAAACTGTATCTTTGTATATTTTTTTAATTATAAATCGATACAGTAAAACCCGCTTAAGAGAAAAAATCCCTTATCTGAATAACTTTTTTCATCCCCGAGCATTTGTTGACCAATTACTTTTACTTTTTTTTAAACCCGGATACTTGAAACATATTTTCAGTTAAATTTTTATATTTTTCATCGAAAAAGCTTTCTTTAGTGAAAAAATAATGATAATGAATGATGAAATTGAATATAAAATGATGAATTGCAATTTCCAGACCTTGTCACAACACAAACGAAAATTGATGACTTAAAAAAAAATGGAATGCTAGGTTTCCACTTTTCGTTGAATTGATACAGTTTTACAGCTGTCAATTTTGTCTTTGAACGACACGAATGCCAGTTCATTTCCACTCGGGTCTTTAATTGACACAAATTAGTTTGTCTATTTTGGCAAGGAATTTTTGACAAATGCCTTTGTCAGTTCATAGACAAGTATTTCCACTTGGATTGGTCTTTTCCGAACACTCATGGTCAATGAGATCTCCGATGAAATTTGGCTAAATGTGTGCAGGCTTTTTTTTTTGTAAAACAGATAAAAAGTCATAAACAAAAAAAGTTATTTGCAGTTTTGCAAGAGCTAATTACCCCATCAGTACCTACTACACCCATAATTATTCCTTCTTCGTGACCTTTTTTAAACAATGGTCAAATTCTAAGTGGGCTTCAGGTCTATATATGTACATATCTAAATATCTAAATCAGACGACACGTTTCAAACGTTGTTACGTTTCTCTTCAGGTTATTAATATTTCGATTTTGTGAAAAACTTGAAGATATAAATCCATTCTTTCTTTTGTGTTCAATTCAGAATATGATATTAACACTGACCATTAAAAGCCAATTTTGCAACATTGCTAGCAGAATCGAGCTCACAAAATATTAAGGGCATTTTCTTCCATTTAAAATCATAAAATAATCGACTAGCAGACATTGCCCACTCTCCAGGCCAATGCCGATACATTAATCCAGTACGATAGAAGCAAAAAGAAAACGTAAAATAAAGACAAACAAATATTGCATGGATAATTTAAGAAGAATCTTTGAATTAAAACAGTTATTAAAACATTATACAAAAATAGGTTTTAAAATCATGGTTGCATTTGTATGTATGAGTTTTGTATTAGACTCCTTTCACACAAGGAAACTGAGTTGCCGGCAACTGGGAGTTTGTACGTGAGAAGGGCGTATAAGGAAGACAAAAAATCTCCCCTCACACCCTTCTCGCCAACAAACTAGCTAGTTTCTGGCAACTCAGGTCAAGTTCACACGAGATTATACCGCACGTTTTTTAGCTGTATACACCCGGACAAATGCGCCGTGGCCCATACATTTATATAGAACTGTTCACACGATGATTTTTCTGCAGAAAAACGTTTTCGCCTGCACACGTCGATCGAAAACCCGACGTCCTTGTCAACAGAACCGTACGTTTTGCGACGTATTCACCTCTCGTGGCTCATAGATTTATATCATGTCATTCACACGGTAGAAAACCACACGTTTTTACCAAATATGAAAATCAACCGAATAAAGGGTTTATTGAATTTTATCTTTTGATGGGGTTGGTTTAGAAGTCTGAAATTTGTATGTGTGATTGAGACTATTGATTCAAAAATTTGGTAAAAAAAATGGTGTGCGTGCTGTACCGTGGAGGGGGAAAATTAATGTATTACAAAGTTTTCACATATTGTATAATAACTATTGATTGCGATCGTCGATGGATTTAGTTTTCTCTTATACCACAAGTCAATAATACAGCGATTATTTTGATACCTCATTTGATAATGTACGTGCTACACAAGCTTCACAATCTTAAATTTAAAATAATCGAAAAACCGAAAAAAAAACAACCGAATTTATTTATTTGTCCATTGCCAACCATCACTCACCAGTGGGAAAGCACAGTTATCTTAATAAAAAAATTATTTCTAATCGGCTTTTTTCCTTTTAAAAAATCCTGACTTCATTTGTACTGGTCAGATCTTTAGGGTTAAGGTCTCTAAAAAAAGCCTACAAATGTGGCTTAATTCGTGTTTGAACATTTTTGGGAAGGGGTCAAACAATTAATACTAAAAGGGTGTGTAAATGTCCCGTGAACTTTATATTTGCTCTTCTAAATTCAAAACTTGATGAAAATTTTCAAAATTTCAAAAAACAAATTATACACGATTGTAGGTCTATAGCTTCTCTACAAATATGTCAGTGGTTTCATATTGTTAAATCTAACGGGGAAAAAAGGAGGTGCACTTCAATAAAAAAAACTCAATAAAATTGATTTTTATTTAAAAAAAAAATAATTAAATTATGAAATAAGCCCGATCAAGCCACCTTTTGAGGCTTGAAACTTGATTAATACTTAATAGATCTTTATGATTGAGATAAATAATTAATCAGGAAATGGTGATCTAAATTTATATTTAAAAATTATTGTAAAATTTTGAAAAACTTCATACTAAAATTGTGATTAAGTGGAAAATCAATTTGATTTTCGAAACTTTAAATTTAAAAGTTGATGAGATTTTGTTAAATATTGATACAAAATTTACCAGCTACATTAGTCTATGTCCCCTCTTAAATAATGACAACAAATGTTTTATGGTTATTTCAACAGGTTTGGTGCTTATATTGGTTATATCAATTTTTTACAAACAAAAAAATGGATTTTGATTAAAATAAAATAAGGTTTAAATCTCAAAAAAAAATTCACACAAAATGTATGTGTGTAATTTCAAAATTTGATGAAAAATTTAAAACAAAAAAAATTATACATGATTATGCTCCTCTACAAATGTTGGGGTTTTATAACTGTTGGGGAATTTAAATCATATAAATTTCAATCCATTCAAATATATTTTGAACTAGACAAAAGACAAAAATGAAATGTATCAGTTAGCACTGTTCCACTCGATTTCAGAATTAGTGAATGTACCCAATGGAAAACAAAAAAAGAAAATTTTTGGGATATTTATTTAATCAAATACTCTACCCTACCATATTATTTTATGTTATGTCAAATAAAAAATTTAGGTCCGTTTGCTGATACGAAACTTAAATTTACATCACAGCTAAGTTCAACATAGTTTGTATGTTCAACTTAATTTATTCTCTGTTGCTAGAAAATATTTATGATCTACCTAGCTATGCATAACTCTCAATGGAGAAATCGCTGCCAAAACGTCAATTTCGTGTGAAAAGTCAAACCTATTTTTAGTATTTTGCATTTTGTGACCTTTTTTGGACGTACGGTTAACAATTTAACTAAATATTTGATTTTAAATTTGATATTGAAAAAATTGTCCGGAGCTAAAGCTCTGCCAAACCAATGCGAAACATTCGTTGCGGCGAAGAAACATTCGTCAGTCAAAATTAATTCATATGTTTCTCCGCCGTGTTGGTGTGGGCACTCTCATATATCACCATGTAAATAAATTTTGACATGCTTATGTTTCTTCGCCGCAACGAATGTTCCGCATTGGTTTGGGAGAGCCTTTATTCTTCTGTTTCTATAAAAGTTGATAATGTGAAGTTTTGTTGTTGTGAATCTGCTGCCAAAATAAAATAAAAAATATGTACATATGTATCTGTTTTTTCCTTGAATATTAATGAGACAACCTAATTGCCTATTTCTCTGTGATTTTATTAAATATAAAAAAGCATTTGGGATCTATTTGGACAGTCCCACTTTGTTCTCAATTTGTTCTCATTTGAATCGCTATTCTCAGCAAATAATACAAAAACAACAATAAAAGTCCAACATAAATCTCTTAAGGAGTAGCTTTTCTGCCACCTATGTTATGCTGAACTTAAGGATATATCAGCCGAATCTATAAAGAAATTTTAAAGGCTTCTTAACTCTAAACTACCTCTAAATATCACTTAAGTGTGAAATCGGTATCTATAATCAATTTCCACATTTAAGCAACGTAACTTAAACACCTCTTAACTTAAACACCATCCAAAGCGTTTAAAGGCTACGCAAAGCCAACTTAAATATATTTTGACACATGAGAATTGTTTTTTTTTTATCAAAACAAATTGTGCGTAGGTTGAGTAAGGAAATATTTATGTGTGTACTGTGATGGCCGGGTTTAAATTGTTTTGTTTTGTTTTTTTTTTTTTTGTTAAAGAAAATAATATAGTTAATGATATACTTTCTCACCAATATAGGAAGGAAATTTCTGAAAACAAAATCAAAAAAAAAACTAAAGTGGAATGGTTTCATTTCCTCTGTCTTCTGTGTTTGACGATGCATACACACATACACCCAGTTGCTTCTCTTTCTGTCTTATTATTTGTGCACTCTTTTGTGTTTGCAAATTTTTTTTTGCAATCTGACAGAAATAGCCTGAGAGTGAAAAATGTACTAGAAATTTGTATCAGAATTGTCAATTTTCTTGCGTTACGTTACATTACGGTTGTTTAGTTAAGTATGAAAGGAATATTGATTATAGATACAAATTTAAGTAACGTGATTTAAAGGCAACTTTAATATTTAAGCAAGCTTAACTAAATAACCTCTAAAAGGCATTTTAAGATAATTTTATAGATACGGCTGTATATGTTTAAGTTTTCATTTGGTGCAAAGCAATATATGTTACCTAAGCGCTTATGTTGGACTTAAGTATTTATGTTTCGTATCAGCAAACGGACCTTAAACCGTGGATAAACACTGGCTCAAGATTTTAACCCACCGATTTTTGCGGATTATCTTTAGTTCGACTATAGTTCAGTTTATTAAATGCTTGAATTCTTTATTGAACCTCAGTTAATCCGCCAAAATCAGTGTGGTTGACCCATGTTTTTACTCTCTATTTGAATTTATGTACCTAGAAAAATATTGTCAGAAGTGTGTTATGCATGGCCCGCCTTAAGTTAACATATTCATAGCCCGATGATGGTATCGAGGTCTTAACTTTTATTTGTATGATTCAGTAATCAATATATTTTATTCACTCTTTCTCCATTAAAATTCAAGTCGTCATTTAAACTGGGAAATTTTCAAAATTCATAGAAATTTTGTGTGGTCAGTGTTGTAACATCTTTTGTAAAGAAAGGAGTGATCTAACGATTTTTTATAAATATGACGGCCGACTCTTTGCGAATATAGACATTATTGGACCTTTTTATTTGTTTCTTTGGTGCAACAAAAACCCATTTTGTGGGACAAATCACAAAATTTTTATAAAAATCGCGTCAGTGACAATGTTATGTGGGAAAAAAAAAAGAAGATATTTTGCGTTTCACCCCAGATGTTTTATTTCCGAAAAAAAATCTCACAACTAATTTTTTTTTCCTTCAAAAGAACGGTATACTAGGCTTTTAACATTGTTTTTAGCATACCTACTAGCCTTCTGCTGTTACAGGATTTTTATAGATTTTTTTTTACGATTCCAAAACAAAAAAATAAAAATAAATCGGGTGGCACAACGGCTCATGAAGAACCAGGGCCTAGTGACTAACAACTCGCAACCATTCCTGTGTGCGCCTTTCGACAGGAATGGAAGGGACCTACAATTTTATGCCGAATCCGAACGGCTAGACGAGAAGCACTTATTCGTGACAAGTGATACTCTTGGAGGACTTATCAATTCATCGCAAGAGGCAGTAGCCCTGAAAAAAACTTTTTAGTTTTTAGGTGGACGAGGCTGGGAAGCGATCCCAGACCTCCAGCGTGACAGTCGAACGCACTAACCATTACGATACGGGCCCCAAAACAAGTTTGTTTTTATATTTATCTTGAAATATAACACAAGAACTTATAGTCGAAACAATATTACCAGCCTTTACATCAAAATGAAAAAAGTATTATAATAACAACAGTAAATTAATCAACATTAATACACTACAATATTTAATGTATTTAAAATGAATTGTTTCGGTTGTAAACGAAAGTTTTATTAAATATAAAGGACAGAAATTAACACAGAATATTTCATTTCAAATTATTTCTTTCTATAATTTTTAAATAGCATTTTGCACAGATTAGAAGTTTTGCTACGCTCCAGATGACGAATAATACGAATATGAAGCGTTTCCACTTCATTATGCAGTACATTCTTTTTTATCCGGCAGCTTTTCGATTTTTAATCGAATCAAAAAGCGCCATGTGAACACCCCGCCGTTTGTTCGGTGAAACCCAAATACGATAAAAAACGTGCAATGTAATCTCGTGTGAACTAGGCCTCAGTTTCCTTGTGTGCAAGCGGTCTTAGTGTCCCAGAATTAACGTTCATAGTCTGGGAGCTCGCGACAGTAAAAAGCGTCAATATGCTCGTCATTCAAATCGTAATGTTTCGTTAAATTTTGTTATGTGTGTCATCAAAATAGACCGCTTAAAGGCTTTCCACACTAGCTCACTGTGTATTAATGCATGTCAAAAAAGTGGGAAACATATCATGTAGAATAGTGTGGAAACAAAAAATGAAATCCCAGCCTACACAACCCGACATTTTATCCCACACGATTTGACATGTGTTAATGCATGAATCATTTTAGTAATGGTTCTAATTCTATCCCACATTCTATCACACTTTTGTTTAGGTTATGGTAATGTATTAATACAAGCAAGTATGGAAGCAAAATATGAAAGTTATTTCTTTCCCACAAATATGGCAGTCGCGTGGAATTCTTTCCCACTTTCAATTTGGCATGTATTAATACACAGTGGGTTAGTGTGGAAGGGCTATCACAGCGCACCTCGAGACCTTCTGATGTAGAGGGCGTGTAAAACATGCAAAAAAAATGACTTATTTGCTTGTCATTTATCTTTCGTGGGTGTGTTAATCAACATCAGAAGATGTTTCGCTTACAACCGTTTAGCGGGACAAACTACCTGTAAGCACTCAAACATTTTTCAAACATTTTTCAACATTTGACCAATTTGCTCGTAATTGAAATTAACATTTTTACAGAGTACCTTGTTACTGATGTAAAAAAAACATGTGCTTACATTCCGTTTGCGGCACGAAGTCACTTTAAGCGCTCTTCGAAGTCACCGCTGCACCCGGGAGTACCTTTAAATACTTCCATGGAAAACCTGCTCAAAAGTCCAAAATTAATTATAAAATAATGAATAACATAACAAAAATAATATTCAAGCTGTATCTTTGTATATTTTTTTAATTATAAATCGATACCGTAAAACCCGCTTAAGAGAAAAAATCTCTTATCTGAATAACTTTTTTCATCCCCGAGCATTTGTTGACCAATTACTTTTACTTTTTTTTAAACCCGGATACCTGAAACATATTTTCTGTTAAATTTTTATATTTTTCATCGAAAAAAGCTCTCTTTAGTGAAAAAATAATGATAATGAACTAGAGCTAATATTGGATGAAATTGAATATAAAATGATGAATTGCCATTTTCAGACCCTGTCACAACACAAACGAAAATTGATGACTTAAAAAAAAAAATGGAATGCTAGGTTTCCACTTTTCGTTGAATTGATACAGTTTTACAGCTGTCAATTTTGTCTTTGAACGACACGAATGCCAGTTCATTCCCACTCGGGTCTTTAATTGACACAAATTAGTGTGTCTATTTTGGCAAGGAATTTTTGACAAATGCCTTTGTCAGTTCATAGACAAGTATTTCCACTTGGATTGGTCTTTTCCGAACACTCATGGTCAATGAGATCTCCGATGAAATTTGTCTAAATGTGTGCAGGTTTTTTTTTTTTTTGTAAAACAGATAAAAAGTCATAAAGAAAAAAAGTTATTTGCAGTTTTGCAAGAGCTTATTACCCCATCAGTACCTACTACACCTATAATTATTCCTTCTTCGTGACCTTTTTTAAACAATGTTCAAATTCTAAGTGGGCTTCAGGTCTATATATGTACATATCTAAATATCTAAATCAGACGACACGTTTCAGACGTTGTTACGTTTCTCTTCAGGTTATTAATATTGTATAGCTTCAATTTCTAAAAATTATTATACAAAATTATATAATTGTTAGTACTTCAACTTTTATTCCTATGCCAATAATATTAAGGTTTAATCCTCTTTTAGTTGCAGTTTTTTTTTTTTTTTTAATTCAATTATTTTTCTTTTACTGATTAAGATAATAAGGTATATAGACAAAACTACAAAAAATAAATTCAATTTGAACAAACATTAACTTCTATTTAAACTTTATATCTATCTATAAAAATTAAAAAAAATTCAAATAAAATAATTTGAATAACCAGCAACGATTAAATAACGCAAAAATTATTTATTAAATCACAAAAACTAGTTATGTACATTGTATAATATACATAGTAATTCATTCATAGGTAGTAGTACAAACATAAAATTATATTGAGTCACATTTGAATTTTTGTACGTTGATTGATTGGCACATTGTGCATACAAAAAAGAGTCTACTTTCAAGTTTGGCTTCATACAATAAAGGTTCCTAAAATAGTCTTATGGTAGGTTTCGATGTGTCGTTCAAAGACAAAATTGACTGCTGTCAAACTGTGTCAATTCAATGAAAAGTGGAAACCTAGCATTTAATTTTTTTTTTAAAGTCATCAATTTCGTTTGTGACAAGGTCTAAAATTGGCAATTCATCATTTTATAATCAATTTCATCCAAGATTAGCTCTAGTTCATTATCATTATTTTTTCACTAAAGAGAGTCTTTTTCGATGAAAAATATAAAATTTAACTGAAAATATGTTTCAGGTTAAAGTAATTGGTCGACAAATGCTCGGGGATGAAAAAAGTGCTTCAGATAAGCGGGTTTTGTCTTAAGCGGGTTTTAGAATTATTAAAAAAAATTTCAAAGATACAGTTTAAATATTATTTTTATTAAGTTATTAATTTTTTAATAATTAATTTTGTACTTTTGGGCAACTTTTTCATACAGATATAGGTACTCCCTGGTGCAGCGGTGAATTCGAAGAGCGCTTAGAGTGACTTTGTTCCGCAAACGGAATGTAAGCACATGTTTTTTACATCAGTAATAAAAGGTACTCTGTAACCATGTTTAATTTTAATATCGAGCAAATTGGTCAAATTTTGAAAAATTTCTGCAACTTTGAGCGCTTGTTAGCGGTAGTTTGTCCCGTTAAACGGTTATAAGCGGTATTTTTTTGACATCGTTTGATGTTGATTAACACATCCACGAAAGATAAACGACGATCAAATAAGTCATTTTTTTATGGCATGTTTCAAACGCCCTCTACATCAGAAGTTCTCGAGGTGCGCTGTAAGGGTTGGCGCTCACATTCAGTCACGAAACTGTTTGGTTGCTAAAATGAATCATATGCATTTATATGAAAGTGCGCACACATGCATGTGTGCGAACTTTCATATAAATGCACTAGCGGAAACACCCGGCGTTGTCCGCGTCCCTTTTGTTAAAGTATTGATTGTTAACAAATCTTGAAAAAAAAAAATACCGTGGAAAATAGTTTTCCTTGAAAATATATCTGCTATCGTGAATATCTCTGAAATAAATTCGATGAAATGACCGCCCAACTCCCCGGGTTAACTTATTCCCGATATCAATAAATTTCCAACATCTTTCATGTTCTCAATTTTCAAAGGATAGAAATATTGTGCAAGTGGTTATTAGTATTAATATAAAATTTAACTAGATATTCATGTACTTCTAAATATCTATGCTAAAGACACCTACTTGCAAGAAAATATTTGAAAAATTTGTATGGTTTGCTATCTCGCCCCCAACTATCAACTGTCAAAGCAAAAGGTGTGATTTTTCGACATTTCGCCACCATAAACTTTCAAGTGTGATTTTTTCGGTTTCCACTGGTCTTAGAGTGCTGGCCGTGACGGTGACGTGAAATAAGGCACAACGAAATAAAGCCAAATATCAAAAATTTAGCCTTATTTCAATATAGCTTTTAACGGTCTTTAGTCCATTAAAATTGGCGTTTCGTCCCGGCGTTCTCACTTGGACTCTTCAGCTGACAGTGAGGACCTTGTCAGGATGCAATTTTTATTAAGTTCAGTCCAGCTTACAACAATTTTACGGCGAAAATCAATTGTGAACTATATCCAACCCATTTAGAATTTCTAATCAAGAATTGTTGGAAATTTTGTTACCCGTGGCATGGCATTGTTTACATGTCAGTGTTTTTTATAATACAAATTCTATATACTACTGAAATACATCAGACAAGTAGAAGACTTATTTAATTGGACTTGTTGAATTATTGATTCAATACAGCTTTTAACGGCCTTTAGTCCATACAAATTGGCGTTTCGTCCCGGCGTTCTCACTTGGACTCTTCAGTTGACAGTGAGGGCCTTGTCAGACGCAATTTTTATTAAGTTCAGCCCAGCTTACATCAATTTTACGGTGAAAATCAATTGTGAACTATATCCACCCCAATTAGAATTTCTAATCAAGAATTGTTGGAAATTTTGTTACCCGTGGCCTGGCATTGTTCACATATGAGTGTTTTTTATAATACAAATTCTATATACTATCAGCCAAGTAGAAGACTTGGCATTATTTAATTGGATTTGTTGAATTATTGATACAATATATCTTTTAACGGCCTTTAGTCCATACAAATTGGCGTTTCGTCCCGGCGATCTCACTTGGACTCTTCAATTGACAGTGAGCCTTAGCCTTTTGTCGTTTTTAATATGGAAACAACGCCAAATTTTAGCTTTGGCTTTATTTCGCTTTAGAAAACGAAATAAGGCCAATTTGGCTTTATTTCGTTTTCATGTTTTTGTTTTCAAAAAACAGCAAAACAAATCGCCGTTGTTATTTTCATTCGGTTTAGTCCATTAACGCCCACGAAACTACCCACCGCGGGTGTTATTTTTCAAAAAAGAACCCGCGCGGGTTAATTCATAAAGACTTACCCAAATCACTGTTTAGTACAAAAACTTTGAAGGCAGACCAACTGACAGCACAGGCGCTTGCCAGGCGACTAAGCGTATCCTTAGCGGAGTGGCGGAGGAGAAGAGAGGACCCAAAAAGGGATTTAAAATCCCTGATCCCGCGAAGCGGGCCACCCAAAGTACTGTTTAGTTCAAAAACTTTGAAACTTAGGTGCCTGCCAGTTAGGGGATTAATTCCTTTTTTTGGGAACAAACCCCCGCGTGTGCTTGTTCCCATAAAAATGGAATTAAACCCGATCCGGGAGGCACCTATCTTATTGTGCCGTGACATTTGGCCATGTGTCATATGGCCGTATTTTAAAATATGGCATTGTTACACATTATGAAACCTCCAAAAATATCCATATTCCAACCTTGGGCTATTTGTCGTTTTTACAAAGTGTCACCACTACTTATTGTATTTTCCAACTTTCCAACATTCACTTAGGTACACATTCAACAAAAATCAGGCGAAAAACTCATACGCACTTGGAACGTCAAATCTCAAAGCTAAACTTTGTACAACGCTCATGTCTTGTTCAAAAAGTTATATTTTTCGCAATGTCGCTGCATAGACATAGATTTTTTGGACTCCATTGGATTTCTTCTGGACATGTTCATAATCCTGCCATATGATTAAGCGTATTAGTCTTTAAAATTGTATGGTTGTCTATTGATATTTTGTATATATTTAAACCTTTCCAAAGACATCTAAATTTAGAAATTCGGATAAGTACTTTCGGATTTATAGCCATGTACATAAATTGACAATTTTAAAATTTTTCTGGATTTTATCTGTAAAAAATATTTCTAATGTAAAATTTTATTATTTGAAATTATTTTGTGAAGCTTGTGAGCAATGCACAGTTTTATATATCAAATTTTTATTAGATTTTCGAGATTTATAATTTTTAAATTTGAAAATATTTAATGGGCGTGGTGAAATTATAAAAACATCATTCGTTGAAAAAGCCTGATCCATTTTGCATTTTTTGGTAAATAATTCAATAAAACTAATTTTAGAGTGGCTTTTGTTGAAATAATCACTTTACATTTATCAGCAATATTTAAGAAGAGGATTAGAGCAATTGGTTTGTTGGTTTTGTTTTTCAAAATTTATCAATTTTTTTTTAACTTTTTCAGTTAAAGTACCAAAAATCCAATTGATTTTTTACTAAATCACATTTTTAGTATGAATTTTTTAAGATTAAGCTAAAATTTTAACACAAAAATTTACTTTAAATTCATGTATCATTTGTTATGAACTATTTAGTATTACTCAAGTTTGAAGCCTCTTAATTTGGCTAAATGGACCTTTACTTTTTTCCCCTACTTTTTTCCCGTTAGAGTAGTAAATACAAAATTACTTACTTATTTGTAGAAAAAAAGTTACACCTATAAATGTGCGTCATAAGTTTTTTTAAATATATAAATTTTTCATTAACTTTTGAATTTAAAGTACGAAAAATTGAGTTGAGTTTTCATTGAAACACATTTTCAGTACTCGATGTTAATTCTCTCACCTACTGGGGCAGCAGCAAGTTGGGATCTAATAACGTTCCTTTCTTCAATCTTACTCCATGTATCTGCAGAAAGCCATGTGCTTTGGCTTCTCTGCCTTATACCCATAGATTCAGTCGCGGCAGTTGCAAAAACCTTTTTCACATTGCTCCAGTGATGGTCTGCATTTTCTGACGTGATAATGCTGATTGCTTCTGCTTCTGCGGCGAGGCGGTCCTTATATATTTGGCGTACTGTAGGATCCCGTAATCTGTCGGTATTGTACCTGGGTGTACGCAGGAAGTTTTGCCGATTTCCATGTACTGAAGCAATTCGAAGTCAAACGTAGGCAAGCATAAGATGGTGATCGCGAGCTAACCCTACATCAGCACCGCGTCTGTTTCGGACGTTGAGAAGACAATTTTTAAAGCGCTTGCTAATAGCAAAGTGATCAATTAAGTTCGCTGAACATTGGCGATCTTTGGATAACCAACTAATCTTGTGCGAGATCCTATGCTCGAACAGAGTACCTCCAATGACTAGCTGATTTGCGTTACAGAAGTCAACAAACCGCTCTGCATTGTCGTTCCGTTCCCCGATACCGTGGTTACCCATAACGTGCTTCAGCGCTGTGTTGTCCTGACCAACCTTAGCATTAAGATCTCCCATTACAATAGTGATGTCTACATTCGGCGAGCTTCTGAAAACCGCGCTAAGTTGGCTGTAAAATTCGTCCTTCTCGGCGTCCGACCCTTCCTCAGTTGGGGCATGGCACTGGATGATGGTGATTTTTCTTAATTTACTCTGGAACCTGGTTAATATCTTGTCGTTGATGGGTTTCCAGGTTATAAGACTTTGCCGCGCCTTTGGAGTCCTACCCCGGAGCATCGGGAGCTTGCAACTGGTTTTCCAGAGCAAACAAAGAAAGTGCTTTTCGAAGGTGAATCCACCTGCCCTGCGCTCAACCATCTCACTTCACTCAGACCCAAGATGTCAAAGTTGTACCGTAGGAATTCTTTTTCAAGTTGGACGAATCTGGCGTTGTAAGGGCCTTCTTCGCAGTTGTCGAGAAGAGTTTTAACATTCCAGAATCCAATCTTTGTCCTTGTTCGATAGCCAAAAGTCGTCATCGTTAGATCATTCCTTATCCGAGGCTGTAGTTGCCGATTCAAAGCGGTTGATTTCTTTACATGTGGAAGGTTGCCAACCCGTGACACGACCCCCAGAGCCGGAGGGCCGGATCCTTGTGTAGCCTTAGAACAGCAGGCCGGATAATCCGATACCAGTAGCCCACTACGGGGATATTAGTGCTGCCGTTGTTCTTTGAAGGGTTCATCCGCCACCATCTCTTTCAGCACCCTGGCTAGTACTGAAAATCCTTACTGACCTCAACTCAAAATATTCCAGAGTAGCTCACGTAAGGTCTCTGCCATCCATAGCCACCGTTGGTTCTGATGAATTCATCCGCCGCACACCATCTTTCTGATGGGCTCGTCTAAGACTTCAGCCGACTTATACAGCCAGTCATTTCTGACAGAGTATTTATAGTGTTGCTATTTTCGTCGCCAGATATTTGTATGGGCTCTTTTGATTCTTATTTCTTACGGTAAATGAGATTATTATGATTGCGTAAGATTGGACATTAAAAACTGACCTAAGATCATGTGCCATATATGAGATTATACTAAGATAAATATATAGGGGTTTGATATACTTCCACCTTCCCCTGCCCCCATTTTGAAAGCGATTATACAAAAAACTAATGCGTGGATAAAAATGGACTTCGGATATGCTGTAGAAGTGTAGAGTATGAAATTCTACGTCGAAACTCATCTTAAAATTTTATGATTATTCATTTTATTACCATTATTTATTATTGAGAAGACAATTTTTAAAGCGCTTGCTAATAGCAAAGTGATCAATTAAGTTCGCTGAACATTGGCGATCTTTGGATAACCAACTAATCTTGTGCGAGATCCTATGCTCGAACAGAGTACCTCCAATGACTAGCTGATTTGCGTTACAGAAGTCAACAAACCGCTCTGCATTGTCGTTCCGTTCCCCGATACCGTGGTTACCCATAACGTGCTTCAGCGCTGTGTTGTCCTGACCAACCTTAGCATTAAGATCTCCCATTACAATAGTGATGTCTACATTCGGCGAGCTTCTGAAAACCGCGCTAAGTTGGCTGTAAAATTCGTCCTTCTCGGCGTCCGACCCTTCCTCAGTTGGGGCATAGCACTGGATGATGGTGATTTTTCTTAATTTACTCTGGAACCTGGTTAATATCTTGTCGTTGATGGGTTTCCAGGTTATAAGATTTTGCCGCGCCTTTGGAGTCCTACCCAACTTGCAACTGGTTTTCCAGAGCAAACAAAGAAAGTGCTTTTCGAAGGTGAATCCACCTGCCATGCGCTCAACCATCTCACTTCACTCAGACCCAAGATGTCAAAGTTGTACCGTAGGAATTCTTTCTCAAGTTGTCGAGAAGAGTTTTAAAATTCCAGAATCCAATCTTTGTCCTTGTTCGATAGCCAAAAGTCGTCATCGTTAGATCATTCCTTATCCGAGGCTGTAGTTGCCGATTCAAAGCGGTTGATTTCTTTACATGTGGAAGGTTGCCAACCCGTGACACGACCCCCAGAGCCGGAGGGCCGGATCCTTGTGTAGCCTTAGAACAGCAGGCCGGATAATCCGATACCAGTAGCCCACTACGGGGATATTAGTGCTGCCGTTGTTCCTTGAAGGGTTCATCCGCCACCATCTCTTTCAGCACCCTGGCTAGTACTGAAAATCCTTACTGACCTCAACTCAAAATATTCCAGAGTAGCTCACGTAAGGTCTCTGCCATCCATAGCCACCGTTGGTTCTGATGAATTCATCCGCCGCACACCATCTTTCTGATGGGCTCGTCTAAGACTTCAGCCGACTTATACAGCCAGTCATTTCTGACAGAGTATTTATAGTGTTGCTATTTTCGTCGCCAGATATTTGTATGGGCTCTTTTGATTCTTATTTCTTACGGTAAATGAGATTATTTTGATTGCGTAAGATTGGACATTAAAAACTGACCTAAGATCATGTGCCATATATGAGATTTACTAAGATAAATATATAGGGGTTTGATATACTTCCACCTTCCCCTGCCCCCATTTTGAAAGCGATTATACAAAAAACTAATGCGTGGATAAAAATGGACTTCGGATATGCTGTAGAAGTGTAGAGTATGAAATTCTACGTCGACACTCATCTTAAAATTTTATGATTTTTCATTTTATTACCATTATTTTCTGACAAATAAAAACCCTTATCCGCTGAGGGTATTTTGCTCCCCAAGCATACAAGGGTGAGGGAGTGGCCAATTGCTTTAAATATTCTAAACCCAACGAGACATTACACAGCATCAACAAATGTCTGGTTCCGGATTTATAGGCCAATTTATGTGAAATCTCATGTTAAAACAAGGTCAGAAGGCAACCCTTATATCTCTGGTCTGCCAGTGTTGCCACTTATCCTGTCAGAATGAAAATGAATGAGGAATATAAGCTACAGAGTAAAATCTAGGTTGCCTGATTTTTCTTTATGTGTTGTTTGTTGTTTGTTGGTTGTTTTTATTTTTGTTGCATCGAAATCGACATTAATGAATTTTAAAAAATCAATTGTGACGCTAATATAGTATAGGAGGTAGATTAAAAAATGAGGTATCAAATTATTGGTTATTCTATTGAGATTAAGTATAAGAAAGAACTAAATCAATCCATGCAGTATATGCAGTAATATGTGTAAACAATATTATATTGTTAATTTCTCAGCTCAGCGGTACAATAGGAATATAATTTTTTTATATGCAAATTTCGAGAAAATATAGCTATAATTCATTAGTACATTGAAAACCTCTACGACTGTTTATTAAAAAGATATTAATAAAAAACCAAAAAAAAAAAAACAAATTTCATGTATGCAACATTTTTTATTATTGTTAAAGATTTCTAAAAAAATTTATTATTTTTCCAGAAACTATCTATCGGATAGCTGGGGGATAGACATTGTTGATGCCATAAAAAAAGTTAGTATTTTGATTGTTTTGTTGATAGTTCGGACACCTACATATACGTCCAAACTGACAAGAAAACAAAAAAAGACTTTTATATATTAGTTAAGATATGGTTCATTTAAGCAACCAAACAGTTTCGTGACTGAAAGTTGCATGTGAGAACCAGCCCTTAGCGGTCCATTTTAATGACACACATAAAAAAATTTAACGATACATTACGATTTAAATGACGAGCATATTGACACTTTTTTTACTGTCACGGGCTCGCAGACTACTAGTCTAGTGTCTAGCTGCAGTTTCTGTAGCGGCAGTCTATTGTGTTCAGCCATCATAGTAGAGGCAATGGGGACAAATCTGAAAAAAGTTTTGGCGTCTGAAAAGTTTGAATGCAGTTTTGAAGGGGGTTGCTTTTTAGCATAAATCTCGATTTGCGGGATTTTTGGTCTTGTGGGGCGTCCGCCATCTTGGAAAGAAGAAAAAGAAACACTGGCTGCAAGATAGGTAGGTATACACATAATGAGTAGAATAGACGTAAGCCAGATATAAAAATGTACATCTTTGTTCATTAGAATCCGCTAAACAGATGATTAGTTATGCACTGCATAAGAATTTATGTAGACACTATGCATAGGGTATCCATCCGGGTTCTTTTCAAAAAGAGGACATTTTCCTCTAAAAGCTATGAAAATAGAACATTTAGGGACAAAATAGAGTAACAAAAAAAGAGAAAATAACAAAATGAAAACAAAAAAATAAAAAAAGGTTTTAAAAACAAAATATGAATAACTTATACAAAAAATAAAATTTTAAATAATATTAAAAAAATATGCGCATTCTTGCACCTGGCCAAGTCAGGTGTTCATATTTTGAAGATTCATACAAACGTTGGTAGATTTACCTATCGCTGAACAAAATACAACTAAAACTAAAACACAAAATAGACCTAAGTAGTTAATAAATGTGGTTTGCTCGTTTTCATAAGGGGCTAGAGTTTCCTTTATCATCATTAATATCTTGATATGTCTATTAAGGACTAGTTTTTCAGTGCGGTTTTAAAATTAACACATCAAATTTGGAAAGTTATATTTGATTTAACTCAAGAAATGCTTTTGATGTTTTATATTTCGCGGTTTTTAAGCCTTTCATTGCTCACTTAAAAACACTGCTCATTGACGTAAATATAGAGAAATCTTTTTTCTAGAGTTAAATAACTCTGGTTTTAACCACCACTGGGCCTAATTAACATTGAAATACAAAAAATAAGAAAACAGAAATATAAAGATCCCTAAGAAAAAAGATAGTGTATAATGATAAGTTAGTAATGGATAAGTTATTCATAAAACATTGTTCAACCCATTATAGTTATAATGAGCTTGTGTCGAAAAAAAGTCGTTATGTTAGTTTCTTGTGTTCGCAAATAAAATAAAATATATTAAACAAAAAAATGAATCATTTCTGATTTATTGAATAGATAATTCCATTCACTCACGGACGGTGTGATGTTTTAATTAAGAAGATTATATAATGGGGGGTGCTTATTTGGCAATGAAAAAATTTTATGAAAAATGTTTTTTATAAAATAATTATTTCTATTTATTAAAAAAAGCATTTTTCATACAATTTTTGCTCTTTTAAAATCGCTACAAAAGTGACTAAAAAAATAAAATAAATATTTCAACGATACTTTACGATAGTTATGGGTTCCAAGTAGCCAGCTTTAATGTCTGACTTTGACCACAGCATTGATGCAAACATTTCGCGGTGCACTTATTTAACATAATCTCTCATGCCAAACCTATCTGACCGATTTGAACAGGGTTTCAATATTTCATTTTGTAATTCCCGAGAGTATCTGAGTCCACATTTATAGTAGAATTTGACCATTTTTTATCTGTCAGTTAAGGGCTTCAAAACCACTCTGTTTTTTTACAGCTTTTTTCTGACACCAACGCTGTATAGCAACGAAAATATAACACCAGAAAGTTTTATATCAATGTCATCTTGTGGGGAATTTTATAACAATCAAATTTTGTCTTAATGTTGTTTTTCCTAAGATGCATGTTTCCAAAATTATAGGAAAAGAACAAAAACAGGGAGTGAATAATGCACTTTCTTGCACATTTTGATTTTTCCTGCAAGTAGCACACCTTTTTGAGTGGGAGCAACCTCATATTCTCGTTGTTTACATATTTTCTGATCGAATCCCATACAAATCTAATACAACGTTTTCATTAGAGCCGAAATGAGGTAATATCGAAATTTGACAAAAGTGTTTTCATTATCAAATTTGTTAATTTCATTTGACAGTTCATTTCATTTTGAATTTGGAATGGCAGTTAGCCGTTTATTTTTGTTGTTTTCTCTTTCTGTTTTATGTTGTTGAGTATATAGTGTATTGATATTTTCATGCAAAAGCTTTTAAGAGCTTTTGAAACTGATTCCCGCTGGATGCATTCCCCTAATTTCCAACCTAATTTCGTGCAAATGAGGTAAAATTACCTCATTTCGAAATGTGATTTTGTATAGGAAATTAGGTAATTCCGGATCTCATTTGGAAATTTGCAACGGAATTACATCATTTGGCCCAGGGAAAACGGCATATAAGATGTTATATGTTACATCCACATATGCTTCAATTTTATCCTAATTTGCCTGGACTAAGACTGCTAGATTCCAATTCTTAAGAACTAAGGGCGGGTTCGTAATCGCAATAATCTGCGTCAGATCTGCCGCATTACCTGCTCAGCTTCTGCATATCGATTTTATTTTTCTTCTGCCCGCGGAAAGCAAGCACGCGGCAGTTTTTCCATAAATTCGTGTTCTTAACGCGGGAAAAGTCGATTTTAGGGCTTCTGGGTGACATTAGAAACGAAATATTTTGCGTACGCCAAAATTGTGTCTCCTACCTATCTGTTAAGGTATAAACCAGGGACTGTTTTCAGTGGTAGTTGTTATGTTTTCTGGTAGTTACTATTTGAAATTGGTAGCTCTAAATCACGTTTCCGGTAGTTGTTATTACACACTCCGCCCTTTTTTCGAACCGTTCAATACAAAGTTCTTCTACGAATGTCAATCAATCACAGTGTAGGTTCGAATATTTGCGTGATTTGTTACTATTTGAGTGATTTATTACTATTTATATTTGGTATGATGATCGTAGTCCAGAAAACATGTCCAACTTTTATCTCATCTTAAAATTTTACACGGATATAACCTGTTACCCTCACAGAATAATTGAAAATCAAACGGAAACTTACATTTTTGAGCGCCGTATTTTTGATTTTTCAACAATTTTCATTTTTCAATTACTCAACTGCGACAAAAAAATGGTAAGGAAGCAAATCAAACAAATTTTAGCATCAGTCTTTTGACACCAAAAGTGAGGAATTTGGATTTTTTAAACCCTCAAATCTCCTCCCCCGTGCGTTCGCGCCTGAATATATGTAAGTAAATCTAAGTTAATATTGTGTATGAGTCAAAGTGACATTTTGGTGGTAAACACACACATAAAGAAAATAAAGCTTTTTTAAAATTAAAAAGTACACCTTAATTAACTTCACTTGAGTCGTTACACGTTAGTTTACAATTTCACATTTTCACATTAAACAAAAGAAGAATAAAAATTAAACAAACACGTAACTCACTTTGAATGCATTTCGAATCTTTTACGCTTCATCATCAGCAATCACGACTAAACGTTGGGTATTAGGGCTGGCCATGAGACGAGACTTTTGTAAGTCTTTTGCAGGTATATATTTTAGTGGAAATGTTCAGAACAATGTCCTTAATCAACTGTGTAAAGTCCCAAGCAATCCGCGTTGGCGTACGACCAAAATCTTGAAAAAATGCATCCATCTTGCACTCTTTGTTTTTGGCTATGTCTCTGGAACTTGTTGCCATAGAAAGACCATTTAAGTGACAAATTGACGGGCTAATATAGCCAAATTTAGGAAAGTAAATACAAATTAGTTACAGGTATTGCATGGCTACTGTTTTGAATTAAATGAATTTAACAGACTAAATTGCAGTGCAAATTCCACAAAAATTACCCATGTCCCATAAATATTTATCATTAAGCTGAAATTTTGTGGACATGTTCAGAACAGTTTGTACCAACAATCATTATGTGTAAGGTACCAAAAAATGCCTGTTGGGGTAAGACCACCATTAAAAAGAAGTACCATAATCTGTTTTCTTTTTTTGGCTATATCTGGGTATCGAATTGCCATAGAAAGACCATTCAAGCGTAAAATGGCCAGGCTTCGACTTCAGAATCAGCGAAGCATAATTACACAAAATTAGTAACAGGTGTTTTATGGCTAAACTGTTTTGAATGAAACTACTTTACTGTCACTGGAGGTCTGGGATAGCTTCCCAGCCTCGTCCACCTAAAAACTAAAAAAGTTTTTTTTCAGGGCTACTGCCTCTTGCGAGGAATTGACAAATCCTCCAATAGTATCACTTGTCACGAATAAGTGCTTCTCGTCTAGCCGTTCGGATTCGGCATAAAATTGTAGGTGCCTTCCATTCCTGTCGAAAGGCGCACACAGGAATGGTTGCGAGTTGTTAGTCACTAGGCCCTGGTTCTTCATGAGCCGTTGTGCCACCCGATTTATTTATACTTTAACATAGTGAAATGCACTACAACTAGATAAAAAAGATCAGGACGCTGAAGATATTGCTAAATACGAAGGTAATGATTGTAAAACATGTTTGCGGTAATAAGGTGTTTCATTGTTCCGTTATTTCCAGATAACGAGTAATGCAACCGAAGCTGCTGAACAAATTTTAAAATTTGTATCACGATATTTCTTCTAAGAACTTTATTTTCTTCGTCTTTAGACTAATGTTGTATGTTTCCCTGTTTTCTGTTTTTAATAATAACCTGTTCTAAAGTTCCTTTATTTTATTGTTATAATTAATACACTTAAAAAAACTGCTCCTGGCATTTTCATATTTGTTTTTGGAAACTTAGTACTTATGATTATTGGTTCTTTTCTGAAAATGTCTACTTCATTTCAGCTTTTTAATAAATAATTCTGGGCCATGGGTAATTTTTTTTTTTCGAATTAGCACTTTAATTATTTACTCTGTTATAGTAGTTTCATTCAAAGCAGTTTAGCCATAAAACACCTTTTACTAATTTTGTGTGTGCTTCGCTGATTTTAAAGTCGAAGCCTGGCCATTTTACGCTTGAATGGTCTTTCTAGGACAATTAGATACCCAGATATAGCCAAAAACCGAACAAAAAAACAGATCATGGTACTTTTGTTTTAATGGTGGTCTAACCCCAACAAGCATTTTTTGGTAGCTTACACACAATGATTGTTGGTACTGTTTTGAATATGGCCACAAAATTTCAGCTTAATAATAAATATTTATAATTTTTTCGAATTTGCACTGCAATTTAGTCTGTTAAATTCTATATGGCTATATAAGTCCGTCATTTTGTCACTTGAATGGTCTTTCTAGGGCAACAAGTTCCAGAGATATAGCCAAAAACAAAGAGTGCAAGATGGATGCAAGATTGCGGTCGTACGCCAACGCGGATTGCTTCGAACTTTATACAGTTGATAAAGGACACTGTTCTGAACATTTCCACTAAAAAATATACCTGTACAACATTTTGTCCGGGTTAGGACTTTTTTGTGTCTAATTTGACTGGGCTATTAATGAGAGCTGTTGTTTTTATGTATTCATACACAATCTATGAACCATTGAGTGGTACGCGGCTAATTCATGTTGTATTGGGCACGAATCACTGGTGATAGTTCTCATGATACTCCTAATTCAATTTTATTTTTCACATACTGAATTTTCAAATCAAGGAATGCTAGTTTTCCTTCGTGTTCGATTTCATATGTGAATTTAATTCAGTCAGTTTGTTGTTCAAAATATCTAATGTTTTTGGAACATCATCTTTATGCACCACTGAAAACACATCATCTGAATATCAATGCCACACTCACGGTAAAATATTCAATATTTTTAATTTCATTTCAAACGCAGACATGATCATTTCAAAGATTAGTGGGCTGAGTGGATTACCCATGTTCGTACCGAATTCTACACTATATATTTTTTCCCGAAACTGAAAGATGTCTTGATTCATGCATAGTTTTGTTGCTTCTTGATAAATTTTCTTTTTCTCTAGATATTTTTTGAATTCATCAAGTGCAACGCTTACAGAAATATTTGGAAATAATGACTTACGTCAAAGCTTATCATAACTTCATTTTGTTGTAGCACTAGGTCTTAAGTTTTATCCACGAACTCATAAAGGCTCTAATCAACCTCGAAAAGCGTTAAGCTTATATTGCATCTATTCTAAGTTTCATAAGTTTTATGAATAAAGTTTTTGCGTAAAGAGCCATTACAAAGAGTGCATAGTGTTTTTTGCACTCGCTACAATTAGTTTATAGGGGGTTTTATATGGAACAACAATTTTGTAAAAACATGGTGGGAATGAAACGGAACAAGCTATCAAACTATTTAGAAAACCATATAATGTGCGTCAAGGGGTTTATTTTGCGTTTCAATGATCAAACATCGGTGAGCCATGTTGTACAACATGTTGTTCCATATAAACCCCCCTTATCAGTAAGGCTGTTGGTTTTAAAGGAACTCGCAGAGAAATAAAACATAAGTTGAATACAGTAGAAAACTGTGGTTTTTATTACTAACATACCTAGTTTTAATATTTTAATTTCTTTTTCTTTATTAAAAAAACCTGACCACGGGTAATTATTTTCTGGGTGTACGAATTTAAACAAATTCCCCTAGAATAATACAAATCACAGTATGTTCTTGCTGTGATTTTTATAAGAGTCGGTAAACATCGACCAAAATTTGTGTCTTATTAGGGTATAACAGACTGACTGAAGACCCCACTGTTATACCTTGGGCGAAACACAATAATTTCTGGAGTTGAGGTCACTTGTACTTTTTATTTGAATTATATTCATTCAATCCACTTAAAACCAAAGTAGTTTTAATATTTTAATATTTAAATTTCTCTCTTTATTAAAAAAAACCTGATCACGGGTAATTATTTTCTGGGTGCACAAATTCAAACAAATTCCCCTAGAATAATAAAATTCACAGTATCTTCTTGCTGTGATTTTTATAAGAGTCGGTTAACATCGACCAAAATTTGTGTCTTAGTAAGGTATAACAAACTGACTGAAGAGCCCACTGTAATACCTTGGGCGAAACACAATAATTTCTGGAGTTCACTTGTACTTTTTATTTGAATTATATTCATTCAGTCCACTTAAAACCAAAGTAGTTTTAATATTTTAATATTTAAATTTCTTTTTCTTTATACCTATGTACAGCTATAAATTAAAACAAGCTAACAAGTTTAAATTTTGAATTATGCCTTACTTGCTGGGTTTGTAATTTTTGATATAAATATTGGAGCCTGATTTGTATTTTCAACAATAACAGCTAAAAATGGTGTATCTATCACAAAATTTGATTCTCTTCGGCTGCACTCAATGGGACAACAGAAACAGAAACTACGGATGTGGCAGTAGTTCCAATTTCATCAACCTCCAATGTTGATTGTTGTAAAATTTCATTTATTAGTAGGGATTCATGTCCATCTATGAGTTTCGTTAATTGTGACCGTGATGGAACGAATATACCAACCAATCCCGTTTTGAATACAAAAAATATTATATAAATAAAACATTTTGCTAAATAGGTAGTAATATTATTTACCCAAAAGTACAAGTGACCTCAACTCCAGAAATTATTGTGTTTCGCCCAAGGTATAACAGTGGGCTCTTCAGTCAGTCTGTTATACCCTACTAAGACACAAATTTTGGTCGATGTTTACCGACTCTTATAAAAATCACAGCAAAAAGATACTGTGAATTTTATTATTCTAGGGGAATTTGTTTAAATTCGTGCACCTAGAAAATAAATACCCGTGGTCAGGTTTTTTATAACAAGAAGATGAAGAAATTTAAATATTAAAATATTGAAATTACTTCTGTTTTAAGTGGAGTGAATGAATAAAATTCAATTAAAAAGAACAAGTGACCTCAACTCCAGAAATTATTGTGTTTCGCCCAAGGTATAACAGTGGGCTCTTCAGTCAGTCTGTTATACCCTACTAAGACACAAATTTTGGTCGATGTTTACCGACTCTTATAAAAATCACAGCAAAAAGATACTGTGAATTTTATTATTCTAGGGGAATTTGTTTAAATTCGTGCACCTAGAAAATAAATACCCGTGGTCAGGTTTTTTATAATAAGAAGATGAAGAAATTTAAATATTAAAATATTGAAATTACTTCTGTTTTAAGTGGAGTGAATGAATAAAATTCAATTAAAAAGTACAAGTGACCTCAACTCCAGAAATTATTGTGTTTCGCCCAAGGTATAACAGTGGGCTCTTCAGTCAGTCTGTTATACCCTACTAAGACACAAATTTTGGTCGATGTTTACCGACTCTTATAAAAATCACAGCAAAAAGATACTGTGAATTTTATTATTCTAGGGGAATTTGTTTAAATTCGTGCACCTAGAAAATAAATACCCGTGGTCAGGTTTTTTATAATAAGAAGATGAAGAAATTTAAATATTAAAATATTGAAATTACTTCTGTTTTAAGTGGAGTGAATGAATAAAATTCAATTAAAAAGTACAAGTGACCTCAACTCCAGAAATTATTGTGTTTCGCCCAAGGTATAACAGTGGGCTCTTCAGTCAGTCTGTTATACCCTACTAAGACACAAATTTTGGTCGATGTTTACCGACTCTTATAAAAATCACAGCAAAAAGATACTGTGAATTTTATTATTCTAGGGGAATTTGTTTAAATTCGTGCACCTAGAAAATAAATACCCGTGGTCAGGTTTTTTATAATAAGAAGATGAAGAAATTTAAATATTAAAATATTGAAATTACTTCTGTTTTAAGTGGAGTGAATGAATAAAATTCAATTAAAAAGTACAAGTGACCTCAACTCCAGAAATTATTGTGTTTCGCCCAAGGTATAACAGTGGGCTCTTCAGTCAGTCTGGTATACCCTACTAAGATAGAAATGTTGGTTGATGTTTACCGACTCTTATACAAATCACAGCAAGAAGATAAGGATTTCTGGGTTAATGAAGAGATATAACATGCCATTGTTGGTGTTTTTTGATTTAAGTATTTTTTTTTTTAGAAAATTGCCCCTTCCGCCTAAACGAGAGGAAATAGACACCCCCTCCTATACGATTTTTGTATCGTCTTGACCCAACTTACACGCCCTAGCTTTTTGTCACACGTTATGTTAATCACCCTGTGTATGTATGTATGAGCTTTTTTCTATTCATGGTGAGATAAGTGTTAAGTTTTATTTTCAATAAAAAGTCCTATGAAAATGCCAACACAATTGGAAAATTCTGTGAATCTAGCGGTTGTCAATGGTACTATTGATATAGTGTTGGACTGCTGATCTAAAGGTGTGGGTTAGAACGCCATTTTATCTAGCCAGCATTCCTCGTCACTTTCGAAG
Organism: Melangyna quadrimaculata; assembly: GCA_949320155.1. Classification (NCBI taxonomy): domain Eukaryota; kingdom Metazoa; phylum Arthropoda; class Insecta; order Diptera; family Syrphidae; genus Melangyna; species Melangyna quadrimaculata. The sequence goes on from OX439483.1 coordinate 236,437,638, forward strand.
CTGTAGTTTTTTTGACATTTGACAAGTAAAAACTACGCCATTAATAAAAATGAAACGATACGTATCTAGAGCTAACAATTTTTATTTTTTAATCGAAAAAATGGTGGCATCGGAGCAAGACAGACACAAGTTCTTCAGTTAGTCATTTCAAGACCAAAGTGCCATACGAAAAACGGTTTGAAAAAGGGGATCATATGCCAAAACATGGCTTATCGCGGAGGTGTTCACATGGCAGTACCTACAGCATCTAAGCCTCAGCGTACAACCTGAGGTTGGCGTTGAACTATGCTTCATATATCTATCATTAAGATTAAGATAAAATAGAAGCATTTTGTTTACTTTCAACAAAACGGCGCTACATGCCACACAAGCAACGAAACCATCGATCTTTTACGTCGTGGTCAATAAAGAATCCCTTGCCCCCCTGGCGCAGACACACGATGTGATTCGGTTTGGTTTTGAGACGGTCACATTAAGGGTTTACAAAAAAGATGAGGTAGACGCTGAATGCGAGCCTCCACAATCTCTTGAGGCTGAACCTATGGTCGGAGAACCTGGTGCTTCTATTACCTTGCCTAGTCTGGAAGATGATGCATCAGGGACTTCCTCGATTACAGGTCAGTCCTCTACTAATGTCGACAGTCAGCCCCGAATGGAGACTGGAGACTTTACTTTGATTCCTCTGACTGAGGATGAGCTCTTGTGCTCTTCCTCTGAGGAGGATCACAACGAAACGGTGGTGGATGCTGGTCTGCCTAAATGTAGCCAAAATGCTGCAGTTAGTCCAGATTAAACTCCAACACTCCGTTTAGGCTACGGCCTCTCTTCCTCTCCGTCTATCCAGGGGGAATGAAGACATCGTTCTGATCCAAGAACCATGGATTGTCAAATCCTTGGTAAGGGGACTCGGAACTCCTGGATACTACATACTGTATGCGTCAGATAAAGGTGAACCTAGCATTAATGTATATTTACTCCCTCATTTCAGCGATAGAGATATTACAGCAGCCAGGCTAAAAACGGCAAACGGCATGTGCTGGCTGGTGTCAGCGTATCTTGGCCATGACCACCTTGGCCCTCTTCCCGGTACTACACTGGAGAGTATCGCCACTGAAGCTGAACGGCAGAAAATCCGCCTAGTAATTGGAAGTGATGCTAACGCCCATCATACAGTATGCACTGACTCATAGCACTGACATCAATGATGGAGGTGAGTCTCTTTTCGATTATATCTTAAGTACTAACCTTATAGTAAGTAACGTTGGGAACGAACCCAACTAGACTAGACATAACTCTTCACACTTTTCATCAATCTATTATGAATTGGAAAGTTTCCAAAGAACATTCGTTCTCCGATCACAGATACATTCAGTTTAGTCTAGATGTTGAAGTTCCCATTACCCGACCAGAATTTCGAAATTATAGGAAAACTGATTGGTCCAAATACAGGAAAACACTTGATAGTTTAATTAAACCTGAAGTTCTAAGTCCTCCCTCTAATACAACTGAACTTGACATTAAAGTCGATGATCTCACATTAGCCTTGAACAAGTCAATGGCCATCTTCTGTCCACTTATTCAGATAAGGGGAAAAGGAAAACCACATTGGTAGGCCTCAGGACTAGAGCCCCTCAGGAAAAACTGTAGGAAGCTCTTCAATAGAGCAAAATACACAAGAGCAGATTCAGACTGGGAATCCTATAAAGAGGCCCTTAAATCATATAAAAAAGAACTGAGGAAATCTGAACGCGCTAGTAGAGTAGAAGGAACTTCCGAAGCATCAAGACTTAGGAATATCCTCTCAACCAGTCCAGTAATACCCAGCTGTCTGTAAAATGCTGACGGCTCCTGGACCAATACTTGCGAAGAATCGCTCAATCTGCTATTAGATACGCATTTTCCAGGTAGCTCCCAAACTGTAAACATTACAATAACCTAACTTTTCCACAGGGTTTGATAACAAGGGGAACATTTCTTTCTGCTATCAAAAGCTTCAAACCTTACAAGACGGCAAAGTATGAGCCGAACTTCAAATGAGCTCATGTATAATGCTGCCTATTTTAGAAACAATCTTTAATGGCTGCTTGACCTTGGCTCATATCCCTAGTTCATGGAGAGAAGTAAAAGTTGTTTTTATACCCAAAGCAGGTAAATGCTCCCATGTTAGTCCGAAAGATCTCAGACCTTTTAGTCTATCATAATTCCTTTTTAAAACTTTTGAACGACTGATTGATATCTATTTACGTGCTAGTATTGATACGAGACTCTTGTCTCAGGCTCAATACGCGTACTGCAAAGGGAAATCGGTGGAAACGGCACTACAAACTTTGGGTTGCTTTCCTAGATATAGAAGGCGCTTTTAACAATGTCGACACATCTGCAATCGCATCTGCACTGATCCTGATCAAATGCTGACAAGCAGGATTATCAATTCAAAACTGGGCAATTTCTCTGCAAAAAGATTAGTTAGTAGATGTACGCCACAAGGCAGTGTTCTATCTCCCCTTCTCTGGAACTTAGTAGTAAGCGAACTGCTTACAAGCCTGGAAGCGGAGATTGCCTATGCGGACGATGTTGCTATCGCCACGCCGTATTAGGTAAGCATCCTATTGTCTTAAAGGATATCTTACAGAATGCCTTAACCAAGCTAATAAACTGGGCAGAACGGTGTGGACTGGGTGTCAACCCCCACAAAACTGATCTCGTCCTCTTCTCCAGGAAATATAAAATTTTACACAAAGATCGTGCCACCATTAAAGACATTCCACTAACATTCTCCGACAAAGCTAAATATCTGGGTATTATTTTAGATAAAAAGTTAAGTTGGAAACCTAATAAAGAAGAAAGAGTCAAGAAGGCCACAGTAGCACTCTTCTCTTGCAAGAAAGCCATTGGAAGTAAATGGGGACTCCAACCCCGTATTACTCACTGGCTATACATCTAGGTAATTAGACCGATTCTAACATATGGGGTGGCAGTATGGTGGTTGGTGGACAGCTCTAGATAAAGTGGTTAACCGCGATAAACTTAGTAAAGTCCAGAGATCAGGTGCACTTCGTTCTTCTCCCTCCGCGGCACTGGACACTCTTCTTCATCTGACACCCCTCGATATATTTAGTAAACAAACGGCAGCAAGTACGGCAATCCGTCTTAGAGCCTCTTCATAATGGACCAATAATGAAATAGGTCACTCAGCTATTCTGAACTCATACAGATCACTTCCAAGTATAATTGACTACACTATCCCACAATTCCGTTTCGATAAAATGTTTAAGTTGCCATACCTTCCAGATCCATATGGGAGGACGTGACTTTTTTGGAAGACGAATCGATTAACTTCTATACAGACGGTTCAAAAACCGATGATGGGGTTGGTGGAGGCGAGTACTCAGAAAGATTAAATTTAGGCCTCTCATGGTCTTCCAGACCATTGTAGCGTGTTCCAGGCGGAACTTTTGGCGATAAAGAAAGTTTTATCTTGGCTAAAGGAAAACGTGATATCGACTTCTGATATCCGCATCTTCTCAGATAGCCAAGCTGCCATAAAATCGCTCGACTGTGTCTCTACAAACTCTATAACAGCCCTAAACTGTTGATCATATCTTATAGAGATGGCACAGCAGTTCAATATTCTCCTTTGTTTGGTGCCGGGCCATAGGGACATTCCGGGTAATTGTAAGGCTGATGAACTCGCCAAAGGTGGAACAAGACTAACTATTTTACCTGAAATGGTAAATATTGGTATGCCTATAGCTACAAGTAAATTTTTGCTGAAGCAAGATGCTTTAAGGAGAACAAACCTTAGGTGGAAAAACGTAACCACTTGCCTGGCTACAAGACAGAGCTGGCCTACGCTAGATGTGTGGCGCTCTAAGTGTTTGAGATCTTTGAACAGAATGCATATCAGCTCCGTAATCGGTGTCATAACCGGGCACTGTCTTATAGGCAATCACGCAAAGCGGCTTGGAGTTTTCGCAAAAGACTTTTGCAGAAGCTGTATGGACGAAGAGGAGGAAGAATCTATTCCTCATCTTCTCTGCACATGCCCTGCCCTATCCCAAAGACGTAGGCTCCATCTCGGAGACTTCTTCTTCAACTATCCTAGTGATCTGATAAACATAGACATAAGTAGTCTCGTACGCTTCATTAGAAGCTCCAACTGGTTTTAACGAGTGGGGAGAAAATCTCTCTTGATTCACGTGGTATCACAACGGACCAGCGTTACCTCTGAGATTTTTTAAGTCGCAAAAAAGGTCGCATTTACAAGAAAAGGTCGCAAAATTCAAATTATTTGAAAAAAGTCGCATATTTGAACTTTTTTAATTTGAACAATTGTTATAATTAATAACAATAACAAAAAAAAAATCAGACTACATTTTACATTAATATGTAGGTACACGAGTAGGTTTAACGTTTATATAAATATAAATATTCTTAAAAATTGGTTGTGGTTCCATTTGCTCAAAAAGTATCCAAGAGATTTCGATAAATTGTAAACGGTTGGAAAGTTATAAGTGCGGAGATTTGCAGAGTATATCTGAGACACGCATTTACACACTGTGGGTCATTTTTGTTTTTGCACTGCCGATCACTGGGCATATTAAAAAAATTAAAAAAAAAAATAGTTTGTGATTTAATTTTCAGTTTTGAATCTAGAGTTTGTGAAGGTTATATCTTAAAAGATAAATCACAATAATTGTTTCATTGTTTTGAAATGGTTTCTCTATACTTTTTAATCAAATTATTTTTAGGAGCCCATTCACTTATATAATAGTCACATTCAATGTTTTTTTTTGGAAGCCAACCTATTTTCACAAGTTTCTCTTTGCAAGGGGATTGTTGATTTATTTTTCATAAGGGTTAGCTTCGAAAAAAGTCGCCTTACACGTGATCGATTGTACGATAGTCGCGTTCAGGAAACTTTTTGTTAAATTTTTTAGAACAAAAAAAAGTCGCATATTTAAAAAGGTCGCAATTTTAAAAAGGTCGTCGCATGCGTCGCACAGCGATAAAAAGGTCGCAAAAATGCGACTAAAGTCATATAAAGGTAACGCTGCAACGGACCAACTTATGGTCTAAGTGTGTCAGTTCCTTGCTGTTGCTGGCAGCCACTTCAACCTAACCAATCTCTCGAAGAGGTGATCACAATTGGCCACCGAGATCTTGTGATTTAACACATTGCCACTTCTTCCTTTGGGGACGTGAAAGATAAGGTCTATGCCAATAGCCCAGCGTCGATTCAAGACATCAAAGATGGAATTCGTGAAGCTTTTGAGGGCATACAGTAGCCACTTTGCGATTTGGTGATGGAAAATTCCATGAAAAGAATATTGTTGTGTAAGCGTAGCCGTGGCGGCCATTTGGATGATATTGTTTTCCATTATTAATGGTATACTTTCCTCTTTACATCCGATGATTTATCTCAAAAAATATCATTTTTCTTTGAATATCAAAGTAACACCTCTTATTGGAAAACCTTTTATAATTTGCTGAATTCTTTTATGATTTTTTGGGTGCAATTCTTTTAGATTCTGTTGTTGTTGGAAAAATGTAGTCTTTGAAGATTTAACAAGGATTCCAGAAAAGTTAATTGAAGAAATACATATGTATGTACATAATGTAAATACATACAATACATATGTATGTATTTTCAAAATAATATTAAATTTTTTGTTCCTACCAAACTTCAATGGTTTAATTATCACATCACCTATCTTAAACAAAACATAAAACTAAAATGCAATTAATTATAATCACTTGTAAACACCGCATGCGTATTCAAAAATGATCACAGTGAACTGAAAAATCATATTATGTAGGTAGGTATAAATAAACAGAGTGACACAATGAGATTTGTTTAACAGTATTAAGTCTTAAAAATAAACACATAGGTATAAGTAGGTAGAGTTGGTTTTTAAATATTTCCTTTAGCAAGAAATAAAACCAAGAAAAACAGAAAAGCGTGCAGCATTAAGTAAATTAAAGTTTAGTCAAGACCACCGGGTAATTTATGTTACTGATAAGTTTGTTTTGCATGAATTTATTTTTAAACAAATTAATGTCACTTTTGTTTTTCTATTTAAAATGTTGTGCACTATTTAGCTTCACACACTATACCTTTCATAGTTTAAACACTTAAAATTTAGATTCAATAAGAACAAAATTAAGAACAATCAGGCTGATCAAACCAATGGCATCAAATGAACAACAAACTGTACTGCACTGTCTGAATGAAAACAAGGTTTCGTTTGAATCATTATTCTCAGGGTTGAGAGTCAGAGCCTGAGATTAACATTTCATTAATCTTGCAATTAAATGCGATTTGAGGCGTTGTATTGCAAAACTCACGTTTTCTTACTTCTCTAAGGCAATTACGTGTCTTCACCACTCAATATGAAACGTTTTGTTTTTGTATTCATTAACGAAGTTAATTTATTAGTCAACATAAACTAAGTGAATCTATGAAAAACAGTGACATAAAATAAAAGTGGAAATTCATTGAAATTTCAAGGGTTATGTTAATGAGCTGCAATTTTGTTTTTTTTTTTTAACACAAATTCAAAATAATTAAGACAACTTTATTTTGCTTTTAAAAATGGGGTCTGGAAATATGTTAACGATAGCAAAAATACAAAATAAATGCATTTAAGAAAGTCAAGAACACTGAAAACAAGTTAGGTACCTACACATATATCTTGCACTTACCCCAAACTGTTCAAAAAAAAAAAAAAAACATGGATAGTAAAAAGAAGTAGACCCCGATTAATACGACTAAAACTCCAGTTTGCTCAAATTCTAATGAAGCTGAAGATCGCTCCAAAGATTTAAAAGAATTTGTTTGTGAGAGAATCTGGAGGTATTTTGAAGAGATTGTTTAAAACTGTAAAATGGATTTTGTTGTGGTCGAAATTTTCTAGACGTGAATTTTTTTATTTTTTTATTGTGTTATTTAATATTTTTTTTTTTAATAAAAAAAAGTTTTGCTTGAAACTTTTTAGATAACTTAGTACAAAATCTTAACGGGTAAAAATAAAAAAAGTCACGTCTGTAGTTCAATCCATTCTACCCATGACACATTTTTTTTTGTTCAAAAAGCAATTATTGCGGCCTAGATTCCCCGACAAAAAAAGTAAATTTAGTTTCACGATTTTTTATTAAAAAAATATTAAATAACACAATAAAAAAAAAACTAAAAAAAGTTACGTCTAGAAAATTTCGCCAACAATAAAATCTTTTTTACAGTTTTGAAAAATCTCTTCAAAAAACATCCAGATTCCCTAACAAACAAATTTTTTTAAATCTTTGGAGCGACCGATAGCAATGTTTCATGTATTCCTAAATTATTCGAGAGTTTAGTTCACGATTACTTACTTCGTCATTGTAAATTACTTTTTTCTGATAAGTAACATGGCTTTCTTAAAGGTAGATCTAATATTATTTGTGCCATGGAATAAGGCATCGAAATTGATGCAGTTGCAACTGATTTCAGCAAAGCTTTTGATAAGATATCTCACAATATTATTATTTTCAAATTGAAATTATATGGATTTCCCATCTCCGTTTATATCTTGGGTAATAAAAAAACAGTTACTCGATAATATAGAAGCTAATATTAAAAAAGAGCTAGTTTCTAGTGATTTCACAGTTTTCATTAGAAGTCAAGAGAGAAAGCTAGAAAAAATGAAATTTAATTTAAAACAAGAAATGAGGATTGAATTTCAGGAACATTGGTTTGTTAACAAGACTGATGTTATATTCCCTGATGATATAAAATGGCTTTTGTCATTAGGTCCAAAATTCGCTTTACCTCTTGTTAAAACAGAATTTCCAATTTTTCAAATGATAGCCGATCGGGAAGTAATTATTAAAACTAAAGATCAGGGGGAACATGAGTCTGCACGAACATTTTCACACAAATGTTACAAAATTATTTGAAGACAAATTCAACAACTCCATTTGATAAATATTTAAATAAAATATTTTGTGATACAAGAAAATTTCTAAAACGACATCCTGAAATCTGCATAATCCCAGCAGATAAAGGTAATGTCACGATTGCAGTTTTAAAAGAAGAATATTTTTAAAAGCTGAATGATATAATGGGAGCTCGAAATATATATATTATTTTGGGAAATGATCCCACTAATAAACTTCAAAATAAAAACAACTCTTATATTAAAGATTTATTCAATCAAAAAATTCTTAATATACCTGAAAAGAAATGTATGATAACATATACTGCCAACAGCCCAAAAATGTATGGCTTACCAAATATTCATAAAGAAAATTGGCCGTTACGCCCAATATGCTCTTCTACAAACGTCCCATGCTATCAGCTATCAAAATATATTGTGAAAATTCTAAATTAAATAACTGAACACTCGAAATATAACGTTAAAATGCAAAACATTTTATTGAAACTATTTCACCAGTTGTTATAGAAGAAAGTGATATACTTGTTTCTTTTGATGTAGTTTCTTTATTCACAAACATTCCAGTTCAACTAGCATTAGAATTAGTTGAAAAAAGCTGGAATATTATCAAAGAAAACACACGTATCAAAAAGAAACAATTCTAAGAACTCTTACGGTTTTGTGTTATTGACAATAACTACTTAGAATTTAATAAAACAATTTATCAGCAAAAACAAGGTGTCCCTATGGGAAGTCCTGTATCCCCAATTTTAGCAGATATAATAATGGAGACGGTTTTGTGTAATTGACAATAACTACTTGAATTTAATAAAACAATTTATCAGCAAACAAAAAAGGAGTCCCTATGGGAAGTCCTGTATGTATTTTAGCAGATTTAATAATGGAGACATTACTTGATGACGTTTTAGGGAAATTAACATATACACCAAAAATTGTGAGAAAATATGTAGATGATTTATTTTTGATCATCAAATCAAATGAAGTACATTCAACCTTAACAGCACTAAATTCTTTTCATGATAAAATTCAATTTACTGTTGAAGTTGAAAAAGATGGAATGCTCACCTCTCTAGATGTTAAGGTAATTAGAAAAAATAGTCAACTAATTTTTGATTGGTATAAGAAACCAACATCTTCAGGGCGTTTGATAAATTTTCATTTGAAACAACCGAAACAGGTCATTATAAGTACAGCTATACATTTTATAAATAGAGTGTTAGACCATAGTGATATTACGTTTCGACAAAATAATATTGAAATCATTGTGGACACATTAATTTCTAATTCCTTTCCAACTGAAATTAGCTCGAAATATATATATTATTTTGAGAAATGATCCCACTAATAAACTTCAAAATAAAAACAACTGTTATATTAAAGATTCATTCAATCAAAAAATTCTTAATATACCTGAAAAGAAATGTATGATAACATATACTGCCAACAGCCCAAAAATGTATGGCTTACCAATGATTCATGAAGAAAATTGGCCGTTACGCCCAATATGCTTTTCAACAACCGTCCCATGCTATCAGCTATTAAAATATATTGTGAAAATTCTAAATAATATAACTGAACACTCGAAATATAACGTTAAAAATGCAAAACATTTTATTGAAAATATTTCACCAGTTGTTGTAGAAGAACGTGATATACTTGTTTCTTTTGATGTAGATTCTTTATTCACAAACATTCCAGTACAACTAGCATAAGAATTAGTTGAAAAAATCTGGAATACTATCAAAGAAAACACACGTATCAAAAAGAAACTAGTTTGAATTTAATAAAACAATTTATCAGCAAAAACAAGGTGTCCCTATGGGAAGTCCTGTATCCCCAATTTTAGCAGATATAATAATGGAGACATTACTTGATGACGTTTTAGGGAAATTAACATATACACCAAAAATTGTGAGAAAATATGTAGATGATTTATTTTTGATTATCAAATTAAATGAAGTACATTCAACCTTAACAGCACTAAATTCTTTTCATGATAAAATTTAATTTACTGTTGAAGTTGAAAAAGATGGAATGCTCCCATATCTAGATGTTAAGGTAATTAGAAAAAATAGTCAACTAATTTTTGATTGGTATAAGAAACCAACATCTTCAGGGGGTTTGATAAATTTTCATTTGAAACAACCGAAACAGGTCATTATAAATACAGTTATAAATTTTATAAATAGAGTGTTAGACCATAGTGATATTACGTTTCGACATAATAATATTGAAATCATTATGGACACATTAATTTCTAATTCCTTTCCAACTGAAATTACTAAATCTCTTATTAAAAACTATTTTAATAATGTAAGACAACCAAGTCCAATCATTAATGTACATCAAATAATATATAAAAGTGCTTTATACATTCATAACTTATCAAATTGATTATTGAATGCCCCAATAAGAGATAAAGAAAAAACTCGTTTAGCTTTTAAATCAGCTAATACACTAAGAAATTCAATTTTCTCAAAATTAAAAGATAAAATACCCAAAGAAGATAAATCAAATATTGTTTACAAGATCAAATGTGTAGGTGATGGGTCTACACCATGTCCGTCAGTTTATGTAGGAACTTCCATGCAAAAACTCCGTATTCGTATATAAAAGGTCATAGATCAGATATAAATAATGGTAGCACGCAAAAGACAGGACAGAAGGTCATCGTCCTGATTATAAAAATGTAACAATTTTACAATCAGAAAAGAACTACAACAAAAGAATGTTACTTGAAATGTTACATATAAAAAATACAGAAAATAGTATTAACAGACGTTCAGATTGTGATAGACTTATCCTCGATTTCATAAAGCCTTTTAAAAAATTTAACAGGCTTTTAAGTCTTAAAATGACGTTTATTCCATACAAAATACGTCATTTAAAAGATTAAAAGCTAGTTAAATGTTTATGAAATTGGCCATTAGTAATATATATGGTCAGTTTATTAAATCTGTTTAAATGATACTCAAACTTAAAATATATGCACAACACATATATATATATTTGAGTTAATTTTCAAATTGAAAATATTTGAAATTAAATATTCAATAACAAACTTCATTTTGTTTGGAAAATATTTTCAAACGAATACAGCCATATTAAACAAATATTAAATAAATAAAGAAAAGGATACGCCCATCTATTTAAAACGTCTTTTTTAAGCCTTTCAAATAAATAACAAAGAAGCACACATACAAAAATAAGAATTATTTTTATATATATTCCTGTTTTGTTTTCAGTTGTAAGTATTGTCATTTTGTTGATTGTTTGTTTTTATTTATGTATATAATTATCTATAACTATAACATCTTTTCAAAAATAGGTCTGAAGAAGGGTGTAAACACAACCGAAACGTTACAAAAAATAAAATAAGAATTTTCAAAATCTGACCTAACGCCCACTTTAGGATTTTCATTTATAATTGAAGAAAGGTCACGAAAAAGGGAAATATTTATTTGACATTTACAGACATTAAGAGTACATCGAGATAATGCTGACCTTTTTTTTTTACACCAGTTATTATCTGGAGGTATTGACTTGCTTTGCAAAGTAAAGCTGAACACAAACCAATCGCGACTTAGATCTATACCACTCTTCCGGATACCCCACCACTGAACTGAGTACGGCCAACATGAACCACTTACAAGAATGCTTAGAAATGCTAACAACTCAACTTTCTTTCATTTAAGTAGTACAAAAACTGCCCTAAAGAATGCTCTCCGATAATTATCCCTTCAATTCCCGACCCAGCCTTCCACACAAATCTATTATTAGAATTATTATTTATTTATTATTAATCTAGTTTTAAGAACTTTGTTGTTTAGTTTTAAGTTTTACAAGCTTGAATTAATCTTAAATAAATAAATATAAAATAAAATACTGGAAGTCCTATACCCCTCTACCAATTTTCATAAGTTAGAAGTGCTCCATTGAAATGATAATAATTCATAAGGAGTGGATGGACGAAACGCCTCTGCTTGGAGAGTTTCATAATTTCAACTTTTTCTATGTATACACCTGAAAACTAACCGCTTTACCAATTTTCATAATCCTACACAAATCGGAAGTAGTAGCCCGTAGCGTAATGGTTAGTGCGTTCGACTGTTACGCTGGAGGTCTGGGTTCGCTTTACAGCCTCGTCCACCTAAAAACTAAAACGTTTTTTTTTCAGGGCTACTGCCTCTTGAGAGGAATTGACAAATCCTCCAAGAGTATCACTTGTCACGAATAAGTGCTTCTCGTCTAGCGGTTCAGATTCGGCATTAAATTGTAGGTCCCTTCCATTCCTGTCGACAGGCGCACACAAGAATGGTTGCGAGTCACTAGGCCCTGGTTCTTCATGAGCCGTTGGCACCCGATTTATGTTTTTTTTTTTTTTTTTGCACAAATCGGAAGTGCTCTCAATATATTTAATATTAATTCTGTGAAAATTGGTGGTTTCCACGCCCACTTAATGTTTTGCACAAATCGGAAGTGCTCTCAATATATTTAATATTAATTCTGTGAAAATTGGTGGTTTCCACGCCCACTTAATGTTAAATCTCAAATTTCCCTTTGCTTGCATGTCAAGCACCGATTTATGTTTTTTTTTTTTTTTTTTTACAAATCGGAAGTGCTCTCAATATATTTAATATTAATTCTGTGAAAATTGGTGGTTTCCACGCCCACTTAATGTTTTGCACAAATCGGAAGTGCTTCAATATATTTAATATTAATTCTGTGAAAATTGGTGGTTTCCACGCCCACTTAATGTTAAATCTCAAATTTCCCTTTGCTTGCATGTCAAGTAATATCGCTCTACCGAGGTTCATCATTCTATGATAATCAGAAGTTCTCTACATAGTGCAGACCGACACGGACATCTTATCGAAAATCACTTTATTGGACTTCTTCATCTTCGTAATGTTGGATTTGATTAAAACCTCGAAATTTTTGTTTGATACGAAACCAATACTTGCCCTACAGCTAAAGTAGAGCAAGTAAACTGGTGAGGTCTCAATTCAAAAACAAATTGTTGAAGAAATATAAAAAAAAAAACAAGTTTTTTTCAAATTTGTTATCCTACACTTCAGAAAGAAAAACTGAGAAGTATAATATAAAATTTTTTTAAGAACTACCTTTATATTAACATACAGGTTTTTTGTATGAGTAAGTAGCTTATTCAATCTATTCAAAATGTTGTTTTTTTTAGCAATAAGACAATCGTGGTCAAGGCCGTAGCCAGGGGGGAATCACAGGGTTCTGACCCCCCCCTCCTCCGAAAATTTTCAAAATGTGTATCTTGCACCTCCTTTCTTGAAAAAGTATTGACCCATTATTATAAGATTAGTGACTGTCATAAAATTCGATGAAAAATTTTTTTCCACATCAAAATGTATTAAAATATACTTCTTCGCACCTCGAGAGCAACTAAGTTCGGAAAACTAATTTATTGATTGGCAATTTGCAAAACATTTTTTTAACTATTTAGTTTTAGTGACCAACTTTTGCCCCAAATGTTTTTATAACCTTAGGTTTACAGTGATGTTATTGCTGGAAGTAACTTTTTTTCGAGTACGTTGTGTTGCTTGCCTTATTTTACGGTATTAATTTCGTGGTTTTCGAGACAACAAACAAAAAAAGAACAAACTTTTTTTTTTGCTTATTTGAGGTTCATATCAATTAATTTTTTTTTTTTCAAAAAAAAAAAAAGTTAACTTATTTTCCTCTACAAATCTCAATTTAGTATTCCGCGAAAAAAATAGTTTGTTAGTGTTATTTGTTTTAGCTTGATAACCCTTCTCAATTTCCTTTGTAGTCACTATTCTGTTTTTGAACAGGCATAACGCACCTAATCTTGCTTTAAGCAAGATCTGTGTTTGAATTATGGGAGAATCTAGTAAATCTAGTAGCGTCACACGAAGAATTTTGTATGCCATTACGAGTTACTTGATTAACCTCAAATACAATAAGAAAACGGATGTTTTCATGTTCAGACTGGAATATCTGAAATCAGTGCATCTAAAGCTTGCGGAAAAATAAACACAAGTAAGGGGCCAGTTATAGCTATCATTGAAAACCATCATTGAAAAAGTTGGCTGTTGATTTTGAGACCCTTCGAAAGTTTAATCATTGAATATTTTAGTGCAGAACTATAGCTTACGACTTCAAAATTATTTCTCCTTCAAAAAAAATTAATTTTGACCCATATCTTCCCCATAGCGTAACTTTTAATTTTTTCAATGACCATTGGTAAGGTAGTTCATAATTGAAAAATTAAAAGTCACGTTATGGGAAAGATATGAGTCAAAATTCATTTTTTTTGAAAAAAAATAAAAAAAAGCTATAGTCCTGCATTAAAATATTCAATGATTAAACTTTAGAAGGGTCTCAAAATCAACAGTTAACTTTTTCAATGATGGTTTTCAATGATAGCTATAACTGGCACCTAAACAAATTTTGATTTTGTAAAAAAAAAAAAAAAATAAATCGGCTGGCACAACGGCTCATGAAGAACCAGGGCCTAGTGACTAACAACTCGCAACCATTCGTGTGTGCGCCTTTCAACAGGAATGGAAGGGACCTACAATTTTATGCCGAATCCGAACGGCTAGACGAGAAGCACTTTTTCGTGACAAGTGATACTCTTGGAGGATTTGTCAATTCCTCGCAAGAGGCAGTAGCCCTGAAATAAAACTTTTTAGTTTTTAGGTGGACGAGGCTAGGAAGCGATCCCAGACCTCCAGCGTGACAGTCGAACGCACCAACCATTACGCTACGGGCTACTACTTTGATTTTGTAAGCATGTGCTAATCATGCTTAAAACAATGGCGCAAAATTTGAAACAACCTATTGTTAAGGGCTTAGCAATTTACTAGTAAGTAATTTTCTTAATATTTATAATATATTTACTATTTCAAAATTTAAACCTTTTTTTTCGATTTGCTAGCTAGTAAATTGCTGATTGGGAAATGTCAGTTAGAATTCACATTTGTTTTGTTTATGATTTTTAAATTTTTTTAACTCTCTGAAAAATATTTTTTTTTAAAAGTGAACAAAGATATTAAAAAGGTCGCATTCGCCCAAGAGCTCTACAATGCCGGATCAATTGTGTGAGGTGACATTTAAAGTATACGGCAGTTATATTAAAGAAATCTTATGTTGTTGGAATAACTAAAAACGGCTCCACCTTCCACACTACTGCATTCTGCATAATTGAAAGCTGAAACTGGTGAATGGTGTACATATCTTCTGAATGGAAAATTCTCTCATGAACATAGTTAACATTCTCACAGTTGAGAGCGACTATTGTGGGAGAGACTAAGTGCTTGCCTGATGCTCCTGAATCGTGTACTGGTGCTGAAGCAACTATGTTGAGTTTGGATTCAGTTAGACAGCTAAAAGTGAGTTTAGTTTGAATTTAAAAATAAAACTGAAACACATTATTTAATTTCTGGAGCAAAATTCTCCATCGCCAGCCCTTCAAAAAGATGTGCTCGGGATTTAAAACTTCGCACTTTTCTGCACAACGCTGAATCTTCAAATACATCAAAATCTTCGTCTTCCGAAAACACTTAATACTACTTTATTTACTTTAAGAAACAATTATAGCTCACGAATCATACAAAAAAAAAATTCACTTTTACAAATAAAATTGGTAAATCATTTTTTTTCAAGGAAAATGACAGATGTCGTATGGATTTAGCAAATTGCTAAAAGTTAAAGTAACCATTTTGTGATTTTAACTTTAGTAAATTTTTAAGAGATAGTAAGATGTTAAAATCCTTTAAAATTAGCAAAATCTTCTTTTTAACTTAGTAACTTAATAAAATGGCTTTAACAATTTACTAAAACGTTTAAAATTTTGCGCCAATGCAATGCGCAAATTTTTAAAGATCCTATATTATTAAGAGTTTAGTATGAATCGAATCGAAGCACTTACTCTGGGATTACGCCACGTCAAACTAATCCAAACTAAGTCTGCCTTATGTCAGCCTGCCTTATATCAAAAAAATCACCAATCTAAAACTCTGGTCGTTATAAACGTAAACAAACCTCAGCTGATTTCCATTATTATTCGTTTTAGTTGTTTAGCTATTGGTAGAGTTATTAATTGTAGGCATATTTTTCTAAAAAAAAAATTAAAAAATAGATAATAAAAACAAATGAAAACGTTCTGAAATACTATGGGATAGTTCTCAAAAGGTATGTAAATTAACATACTAATTTTCAGATTACAACAGATAAAAATAAATATTTTTGTTTATTTTCATAGATATTTCTACGACAGCTAATCATCCCTCAGTGTCATGGGATCTAAACGACTTTTGTACGGCTTTGGCCTACTCCTTCTTTCAGTTAATTGTTAAACCGCTTAATGACTTTAAGTTATGTATTAATATAAAATAAGTTTCCATTTTATCGTAGTAACAAAAAGGAAAAAATAGTTTGCACTCCTGTTTGTAAATTTCAGACGATGTCAAATCAAAATGACATTTAGATACTTAAACGGCTTTACTCCGGCTTTAAACCTCCTATGAACCAGTTTTAGCTCAAGATACTATATAACAGGTAATATCACTAGCGTGTTCAATTTTGTTCAGTTCTGCGCATGTTGTCAAAATCAATAGTAAGAAAATTGAATTTCAAACAATCGCAACAAATTTGTTTTTGTTTAAGGGCCAGTTTGTTCACAGTGGGTTAAATCAGCAATTTGATTATCACGGATTCTTCCTAATCCATGATTACAGATCCGTGATAATCAAAGACTGTTTGTTCACTTTTATTTCAGCTTGATTAACAAATCATGGCTTTTCCACAAATCGCTCCATTTTCCAGTCTTTCTGTCAGTTCGGTTGTCAAAACTTAATCAAGAATTAAGATTTTTTCATTTTTGTTGACGTTTGTGCCATTTTGTGTTTGTGGATTCTTATTAGAAAATATCGTTTACAATAATTAAAAGGTAAATAAATTCTTATTTGCAACCATTAAACTTTTTTTTATAAAAAAACACACTTCGCAATGGCAGCCAGAGAAAGTATATTGTTTTTTGTTTTTGTTTAATTGTTTCACTTTACGTCAAAAGTGGCCACATACAGTAATAAAAAGAAACAAGGTTTTCTCGTTTCTTGTGTGACGTCTCAATAGTCATAATAAATTCTAAAAAAAACATTATTAATTTCAACTAATTTGATTGTTCTTATTGCTTTTTATATTTTTACTGTTCTTATCACTTAAAAACCATTTCTTTAAATGCAAAATTTAAGAAGTCTTCACTTAAAAATTAAAATAATAATGAAATATGATTGCGACGTCACAGAAAACCCAAGATGGTGACAAAGGTATATCTTATGAGCATACGTACTGCTCTTTATCATGCGAGTGCGTAAATCAAGCATGAACAAACTGAGTTGCTGTAAATCCTTGATTAAATGGTGCTAATCAATCAAATTCGACTGATTAGGGATATCTTCAATTAACTGCTCAAATCATGGATTCCTTGATTAAAATTTTAGTGAACAAACGCATCCCATGATTATCAACTTTAATAATCATTGATTGAAGATGATCAACTGTGAACAAACTGGCCCTAAGTCTAGAACGCTGCTGATGCGAAACGGAATTTTTCTGCGGTCTCCAAAAAGACAACTAAATGCTTACGAAACCACAGCGGAAAAATATTCATGGAGAGTGTCACAAATAGCAAATAAATAAAACAAAATTTAACGAAGAAATCAAACAACAGCGATGCTGTAATGAAAGTAACAACCCTTGTATATGAAATCCATAGTACTATCATGGTGAATGTCGAATGGACTGCCATCTTCAGATCGATTGTGAAAGAATCTCATCGAATTTCACAGTGGAGAAAATTGAGTTTTGTGGAGAATTTCTAGTAAGAATAAGTAAGGAATACTTATATTTATAATAGTTAGAGTGAAATAGGTAGAATGAATGTTTTTTGTTAGGTTTACATTTTTTTGTCGATTACTTTGCTATGCAAAGGTGCAGAGAATTAAAAAGTGTGAAAAAAAATTGGGAATTCTCCTTGGTTTGTTAAGTCTTGTGCGCTTAAAGAGGAACTTACTTACTTTACTTTACTTTTGATGGCGCTCACAGCCCAGGATGGGCTTCGGCCTCAACTAACAAGCCCCTCCAGCCAGCTCTGTCCCTAGCTAGCCGCTTCCAGTTGCGCACACCGAGTGCTTTGATGTCGTCATTCACTTGATTGCGCCACCTGTTACGGGTTCTTCCTCTGCTGCGTACCCCATCGGGGTTGGATTCGAAGACTCGTCGGGCAGGTGCGTTGCTGTCCATACGCTCCACGTGCCCCAGCCATCTAAGCCGCTGTATTTTCAGCTTTTTGACCAGGTCAACGTCGCTGTATAGCCCGTATAGCTCGTCGTTGAATCTTCTCCTCCATACTCCTTCGATACACACCGGACCGAAAATCACACGAAGAATCTTCCTCTCAAAGCACCCTAGCAGATTTTTATCCGAATCTTTCAGTGTCCATGCTTCTGACCCATAAAGCAGGACCGGGATGATTAGGGTTTTGTATAAAGTCTCCTTGGTTCTCTGAGAGAGGGCCTTACTACTTAAATGCCTTCTTAGACCGAAGAAACAGCGGTTGGCAAGAGTAATTCTTCGCTTGATCTCTGCACTGATGTCATTCTGCGATGTAATAGTGGAGCCCAGGTAGACAAAGTCCTTGACAACTTCGAAGTTATATCTGTCCATCGTGATATTTTGCCCGAGTCGACGATGTTGAGATTCCTCTCTCGATGACAGCATATACTTCGTCTTGTCCTCATTAACCGCCAATCCCATTCTAGCCGCCTCCGATTCAATGCTCGCAAATGCCCCTGCCACAGCTCGCTTCGTTCTGCCGACAATGTCTATGTCATCCGCATATGCAAGCAATTGAACGGACTTTTGATAGATTGTACCGCTGGTGTTGACATGTGCGTTGCGTACAATGGCTTCAAGAACGATGTTGAATAGGTTGCATGATAACGCGTCGCCTTGCCTCAATCCTTTCTCAACATCAAAGGAATCGGTGGTGTTCTTACCAATTTTGACGGAGCAGCGAGATTTCTCCATCGTCATCCTGCACAAGCGGACGAGTTTGGCAGGGATGCCGAGACTCGACATGGCTCTGTATAATTCGTCCCTTTTCACGCTATCATACGCGATTTTAAAATCGATAAAAAGGTGGTGTGTATCGATCTGGAATTCCCGGGATTTTTCTAAAATCTGTCGGAGTGTGAACATTTGATCGACGGTTGACTTGCCTGGCCTAAAACCGCACTGATAAGGGCCGATCAGATCGTTGACAAAAGGTTTTAAGCGGTCACACAGGATGGCCGACAAGATTTTATAAGCGACGTTTAGGAGACTAATTCCTCTGTAGTTGGTACATTTCAGAACATCTCCCTTTTTATGGATGGGGCACACTATACCGAGGTTCCATTCATCGGGCATACTTTCCTCCGACCAAATTTTGCAGATGAGCTGGTGTATGCTCCTAGCCAATTCATCTCCCGCTGATTTAAATAGTTCGGCTTGTAAGCCATCCGCACCTGCAGCCTTGTACGACTTAAGTTTGGATATCGCCAGCCGAACTTCGGTTAGGTCGGGTGGACGGAACTCTTGGCCATCATCGTCCAAGTTGAATGGAGCGTTCTGCCTATTAGCGGCATCTTGGCTGTCTTCGCCATTAAGCAGTCTAGAGAAGTGTTCTTTCCAGATCCTCAGCACTGACTGTGTGTCTACTACCATATTCCCACTCTCATCTCGGCAGGCTTCCGTTCTAGCCTTGAATCCTTGGGTGGATCGCTTCACCCTCTGATAAAATTTTCGAACATCTCCCCTACCGCTACAACCCTCAATAGACTCTACCGCCCGCTTCTCGTGCTCTCTCTTTTTCCTCCTGAGAAGTCGGCGTTCCTCTTTTCGTTTCAGCCCGTAGAGCTCCCGGGCCACTCTCTCAGCAGCTCTTGTTCGAGTCTGCAGCATTGCCTGGTAGGCCTCGTCCTTAGCTGCATGCGCTAGCCGGCACTCCTCATCGAACCAGGGGTTTCGTTGTATTTGCCTAGTGAAACCCAGCACATCAGAGGCGGCACTTCTAATGGCTTGTTGACAGTGTTCCCACTGGTCCTCTGCACTTGATGCTGGTAGCGGACCTCCTGAGAGATTAAGAGTTACGTGGTCTGCAAAAGTTCTGGCAGTCTCTTGCGATTTAAGCTTCTCGACATCGAATCTTTTCACAGCATCTGCTCTGCGTTGTCGCGTCATGGATATCCGCATACGTAGTCTAGCTACCACCAGGTAGTGATCCGAGTCAATGTTGGCCCCTCGGAACGTTCGGACGTCCAAGATACTGGAAGCATGTCTCGCGTCTATCGCAACGTGGTCGATTTGGTTGACGGTTACTTGATCACGCGACCGCCAAGTCCCCTTGTGTATATTGAGGTGTGGGAAGTAGGTGCTTGAGATGATGACATTTCGCCCCGCCGCAAAGTCTGCCAGCCTGTGTCCGTTGCCGGAAGTTTCGTCGTGTAGGCTGTGTCCTCCGACTATCGAACCAAAGATGCCCTCCTTTCCGAATCTTGCGTTGAAGTCACCAAGAATGATCTTCACGTCGTACTTCGGGCACATATCATACGTTGTCTCCAAGAGATCGTAGAATGCTTCTTTGGTTGAGTCTTCTCTCCTTTCATGGGGGGCGTGAACACAAATCAGCGAAATGTTCTTAAATTTGCCTTTGATGCGGATTGTGACCAGGCGCTCGCTTACACTTCGGAAGCCCAAGACTTCTTGCCTAAGTCTTCCCCTTATCACAAAACCACAACCCAAGAGCCGCTGACCCTGTTCCTTCAAGCACCCGCCGTAGTAGATGTCACACGTTTTCAGTCTCCGTATGCCCTCTCCATCCCATCGCACTTCCTGGATGGCTGTTACGTCAGCCTTTAGCCTGTCCAGGTTCTCCACTAATTGTTCGGCTGCACGTGTTCTGTATAAGGACAGGACGTTCCACGTGCAGATCCGAAATTCATTGTCCTTGTTTCGTTTGCTGGGGTCGTCAACTTTAAAATCATCCATATCCGAGGCTTGTTGTTGTTTCGGAACAACTTAAAGAGGAAGGGGTGTTTTTTTACAACTTGTGTGCAATGCAAGAAGACAATCGTGACGTCGCGTCGGCCGGCGGCGGCATGAAGGTCAAGGCATAGGTAGATTGTTTTTTTTTTTTTTGCTTTCTAGATATTTATGTATGTAGGTCTGTTGGCAAGAATATCAGTGATGCAATAATTCATGAGTTTCATGGCGATGATGTTTTTTGATGAGTATGGCTCATGGTAGGTAGTTAGGTTTGTCGCTTTTTTATTTTAACCTAGAAAGGTAGGTATGTTTGTAGATAATTTGTATTAATATCTAGGTAGGTACTAGGTACATGTAAGAAGGTACGTACCTTATTTGTATGTGAATGTTAATTTATTTATATTATAGATATAAATGAAAGAACAAAAATTGCAACAGCTTAAACTAGAAGTATTAAAAGTAGGTAGGTATCTATATACTAAAATTTATATAATAGCAAATTATATTCAGGGTTGCACTAAGAACGGAATTTTGGAAATTCGCACATTTAATAGGGTAAAACTGAATCAAAGTCAAAAAAACTAACTTCTAAACGCGACTTCGTAGAAACATGATTTTTGTATTTCAAAGATATTGAAAAATTAGGCAACAAAATATGCACTTTTTTTTTTTTATTAAAAATCTACAAACCGAGATATACCCGGTTTTACAACTGAAAATTGATAAATAGTCGTTTCGAAAAGTACTTAGTAGTTATAAGGGGGTACATTTTTTATTTTTTTATTTTTACATATTTTTATAGGGGATGATAAAAAAAATTATCCATGTTTAAGCAATTTTTGACAGGATTTTTTTTTCATACCCAAAATGTTTTTTGAAAAAGGGTAAATTATTTTGGTCAATTTTTCAATCTATATGATTTTTAACGGGTAGTTGGAAAAATCTAAAATTTTAAAATCTTGATATATTTGATGGCAATTAAATGGTAAAAATGTTATCTTTCTAACTTATCATTTGACAGATTTATTTAAGAAAGGGTAAACATTTTGAAATTTTTTTTGGTTTTTTTATTAATATCTTTTCAATAAACAGTGGTAGAGGTTTCCAATATACCAATGAATTATAGCTATATGTTCCAGGAATTTGTATAAAAAAATTATATTTCTATTGTACTATTGAGCTGATAAATTAACAATATATAATTTTTACACATATTACTTAATACCATGTGAGTGTAGGCATGGATCGAATTGGTTTTTTCTTATATTTAATCTCAATAAAATAACCATTAATTTGATAACTCATTTTTTAATCTGTACCTCCTTTATTAGTGTCACTATTGATTTTTTAAAATTCATAAAAATTCAAATAAAATCCTTAAGATTTACTTTGCTTTGTTCATTGTCAACAATCGTTTAATATTATAACTATTTTTCTGCAAATTTTCACAACTTAAACTTGACGATAATCAACTGGTTGCTGAAATGATCATTTACCCGGTTTCTTCTTAGTTTAATGTGAAAGTTGCTTCATTAATTTTTTTCATATCTTGAAAAGTAAAAGTCCTAGATCCATACGGTTTCCAGCGTTTGACTAAAAATTGACAAGAGCATTAAGTTTTGAAAACAAAAATTATGCTTAATTACATAAATTTTTGAAAAAAATTAGCTTGAAATTTTTTTTTTCCAAAATTTTTACTTGGAAAATTTATTTTTCAAAAACTATTCACTCGAACAACTTAATTTAAAAATTATATTAAAGAATAGACTTTTGGCTTTTCAATATGCTATAGCGGCACTCTGTTAGTGTTCCCGTAATTTTTTAATATTTTTTTTCTGTTTTAAGTGATTTTTTTTTGGAAATTGCCCCTCCCGCCTAAACGGAGGAAAATAGACCCCCCTCCCATACGAATCTTGTCTTGTCTAAGTCCAACCTACACGCTCTAGCCTTTTATGACACCTTATGCAAACCACCCTGTATACACGTACTAAATACCTACTCAAAAAAATAATTTTGGAAGAAAAAAGTACTTTCATAAGTTTCGATTTTCTCTTAAACTAAACTATATATCAGCTCCTGGTTCTTAGCGTTTGACTAAAAACTAATTACAGCAATCGTTTTTGGAACAAAGAATATTACGTAAAATTCTGAAGTAAAAAATGCAAATAAATTTTATTTTTCAATTTTTTTTCTAAATTTTGACTTTGAAAAATTTTGTTTCAAAAACTATTCATTGAACATTTTTATTTTGAAAACAATTTGAAACAAAATAGGCTGAAAAAAGCTATCGCATAATATTGTAAGTAATATTGTTGATTTTTAATAATTTTTAATCCATTTAAAGCAAATGTTTTATAAAATTGTCCCTCCCCACAAACGGAGAAAGGTAGAAGTTTTAAGCTTTAAACATAAAAAAAACACTAACTAATTAAAATTATTATAAATTTCTAAAATTGTATTCCATTTAGAAATTTATAAAAAAAAGTTCACGAAAATAGGAACAATTTATAATTATTATTATTGTATTATTTATGCAAAAATTCATATTTAAGTTTTTCAAATTTATTTTACACTTAAATTTAAAAAAATTCCTAACGAAAAAAGTTATTGGTAGGTAGGTATCTACAGGTAGGTACCTACCTGTCTACAATAAAACATTTATTTTGTAAACTACCTGGAA
The DNA here is from genome assembly GCA_949320155.1 of Melangyna quadrimaculata. NCBI lineage: Eukaryota > Metazoa > Arthropoda > Insecta > Diptera > Syrphidae > Melangyna > Melangyna quadrimaculata. The sequence goes on from OX439483.1 coordinate 236,461,338, forward strand.
TCAAAAAATCGGAAATTAAAATTAAAATAGGTAAGAAGGTAGGTACCTACCTGTTGGCACATTTTGCAATTGGTTGATTTGAAAAAAATAAAATAAAAATTTAGATCTAGGTTTAGTTAAAACAATTTTCTTAAATGTAGACACCTACGTAGGTATGTCTATATAAACCTACCTACCTACCTTGGTATATATAAAAATGAAATTGACCGTCGTCTCCGCATAACTGGAGCACCATAATTGCAGACCATTTGTTTTATTAAAGCGGAGTTTTCAGTTAACCGAATACCGAACTATGGATAACTGAAACTTATTTCAAATAAGCGGAGTTTTTTTCAAAATAAATATTAAATTTCATTTAGCCTGAGAATCAAAAAAAAAAATGTAGGTATGATTTTTTGTGTCAAAATATGTATGTACCTAATATGTCGTTATATTTCCATATGAAACAATTCAAACAACAAAGGTATTTACATTTTTAATCACAAAACGAATATGAATATATAATAATTAAAAACAAAAAAAAAAATATCGTTTCCCTTATACGGAGTTGAAAAAGTGAAAAATGTTCCTTTGAGGCACACAATTTTGTTTCAATTATCCCGAGATTGCAATTAAGCGGAGTTCAGTTATGCGAAGCAGTTTTTTTCTTAAAAAAGCCTCCGGAATAAATGTCTTGTTTCAGATAACCGATGTTTTCAGTTAAGCGGAGTTGGCTGTACGACGACTGGCTGGACGACTGAAACTTCGTTTCTTCTTTTTTTAACAATATTTATATAGGTACCTACCTACAAACCTATACGTACATACCTACCTACACCTGAGTATAATTCAATTTTTAGTGCACTGACCGTTTTGCAATTTACATTAATGTTCTCTCTCTGGTTGATTTGAAAAAATAAAAATGTAGGTACCTACCTAGGTACATACCTATGTTCATACTTAGGTAGCTTTAATTAAACGAACAATGTTGTAGGTATGTACGTAGGTACAGTTACATACCCAGCTTTAGTTCAAACATTTCTGGGCACAACTAAAACTTATAAAACCAACCTCCTAGGATATTGCCCACTGGCTGAAATTCAACCACCACATTGACAGACTAGTGTCAAATAATAAAATCATACCTATACCTACATGCCTGCTTGTATGATAAATTGTGAATTAAAAGTAGGTAAACAAATACAACCTACCTTCCACCAAGCACTTACCTACCTCAACATTGCATAGAAATTCTCCCTTTTTTCATAACTTATTTTCATACCTACCTACATATAGTTATGCATTATGTATGGACCTACCTATATTTGTCGGCATAATTAATTGTAAATTTCTTCAAAACATTTCAAGTCAAACTCAAATCATGCAAACAACATTAATATTAATAAAACCTACCATTCATGATTTATACGAATATTATCTACCTATGTAGATGTTCCCGCAAAAAAATATGCTCAAAATCTTGCACTTGCAACAAATTTCACGGCAAATAAGAAATCTTTGCAAGACAATTTAATATCAAAACTACCCTCAATAACATACGATTGCATATATACCTACAAATATACTTAAACAACATGAACATATATTTTTCTTTCACGCATTAAAATAAACATACCCTTGATAATATAAGAATTTATACCTCCACGCATTATTCATTTCCGCAAAAAAAAAAAAAAAACTATATTCCTTGCTTCAAGGTTGTTGACAACGACGACGCAAAAAGCTAACTTACATGTATGTATGTCCACTTCTCTTCTCGCATATAGCATAATCAGTAAATTAAGCAAAAAAAAAATAACCTTGCATTGCACATTCAATCAAAGAGGATACGAACATTTTTTTGGCATTCTCTTCACCTTTTGCTCATCATTGACGTTCAACAAAACCTTCGATTGGTAATCTCGCTTACTCCATTTGATTCTTACCAGAATCGAAAAAAATACACCCCTCTTGCTCTAACTACTTAGTTTCGATTCTCTGATAAATGGAAGTCTCCCAAAAATTGAAGTCTCCGCCGACAATTGTCTCCCAAAAATGGAAGTCTCCGTAGAGCTAAAGTGGCGCCACCAACGAAGCAGTGTTGCACAAAAAAATTTTGTCCATGATAGTACTATAGTTTTCATATACAAGGGTAACAACAAACAAAAACACGAACAACCCCAAGTGTCATTTTCCGCACATAAATTAATGGTCGGGGTAATTAATTCTGTACGAAAAGAGAGTGGAGACTTTAAAAAAAAAAATGGGATTAATCATCAATTTCGCTGGTTGAACAGCGTACCACAGAACGAAAAGCACAACGAAATTTTTCGTTTATGATCTCGTCATGTCATTTTTGTATGGGATTTTTCGTTTCGCATCAGCAGCGTACTAGGCTTGATGCGAAACGAAAAATCCCATACAAAAATGACACTAACGAAATCATAAACGAAAAATTTCGTTCTGCTTTTCGTTTTGCAGTACGCTATTCAAAGAGCGAAATCGATAATTGTAATAGATTATTTGGAGAAGTCTACACCAGCGGAAAAATGACATTTAAGTGGTATTCGAGTTTGTATTTGTTTTCTTTTATTACAGCATGGCTTTCTGCGATTGTTTTCGCTTTGTGTTTGTTTTTTTTTTGTTTGTTTGTAATTGGTGACACTTTCAAAGAAAATTTTTTCGCTGTGGTTTCCGTAAGCATTTGGAGACCAAATACAAAGTTCGTTTCGCATCAGCAGCGTACTAGGCTCTACTGTGTACTTACACAAAGCCATCTTGAAATTTGAAAAGCTGCGCCTGATAATACCTTAGATATGTGTGCACTGTGGCTTACTTCGCCTCTATTCCTGTTATATTTTTTTTTTAAATAAGCTTTCCAGGTTTAGAGGCGTTGTTAAGTCGGAGTAACTGTACGCTGCCGCTAAACTGAGTTATTAAATAAGGCTGTAACAGTTTAAGATTTATCATCGTACTAAATCGTCTAAAATTTTGCGCCAGTGTTTTTAAAGAAGCTTAACTTGCTGATACCTATTTAAATTCAAGAATCAAGATGAAAAATTAAAATACTATTTTTTTTTTTTTTTGAAAATAAAATCCCCCCCCCCCCCCGAAATTTCTCTGGCTACGCCTTGATCGTGGTACTTCTTTATCTATAAATAAATCATTTCTAAAATAAATTGATAAACGTTTTCTTTTTCATTATGTTTATTTTATGCTTAAACAGTATTTTGAAGACAAAAGCTTATACTATGTAGATATGTACATAACGTAGGTTATGTTTGTGAATAGTAGTAAGCAGGAGGAACCCAGTAGGAAATTTCCAGAAATTCAATACTGAAGAAGTGGGTTTCCCCATAGAAAATGAGCTAGACCCAGAGGTGGATTAAGGTCACATAATGCCGCGCTGGCGTTTGACCTAAAATTCGCAGTCTAAACCAAGCACTGTCCCATTAAAAACTAACTTCAAAATAACTCAGTTTTAACTCCTGTTCTGTTTCGCACCAGTAATTTTTTCAGATCATTATTCAATCATTGAACACTATCAGCATCAGGTACATTCTAGACGAAGAGCTGGCTACAAAAAAAGGAAGTCATCGGTACACGATTGATTTTTACTGGAGAGAATGACTTGGTGTAGCTGAGCACAAACATGCACGTCTGCCAGCGCGATTCAGAGGCTTAATATGGTGGGCGGGGGGTCAAAGTTGTCAAATTTTGGTGAAAACAAAAATATAAGGTACATGGATTCTGATAAGGCAAATGTGTTGTGTCCATCGTCAATAAAAGTGGAACAAAATGGCAAATTGTTTGGGAGAGGCCAAGTTACCTGCAGATGTCGTTAAAGTTGTTAAATTTTGGTAAAAAAAAAAATCATAAGGTATATGGATACCGATTTTTTATTTTAATTCTTATGTATATAGAGAGCAAAATCCAAAATGGCAGACGAAAAGTAGAGGCTAACACCGCGGCAGACGTGTTTAAAAAGTGCACTGTTAAACCAGAAAAATTGCATTATATCTGCCCCAAAAAATCCAAACGAATATTTTGAAATGCAATTATCTTTATTTTAAAGGTGTTTTCTCGTGATAACACTTGCAGTTAGGCTGCATAGCTTTCGCTCCGTCATATTTAACATTGAAGGTTTTTAATGAATAACAACCACTTGTGTAGGCTACCACCGAGTATTACATTTTGGCTGGAATTATTGCAATTTCATGGCTGCCACACCAATCATCAGATTCCTTTTATTGGTGCTTAGTCTATAGTTCCAATTTTAATTTATAAATTGTTTTGCCGTCAACTGGATTCGAACCTAGACCAAGCTACCTCAGAGGCCGTTGCACTACGCATTGCACCACCGAGGTCACCTGATCGTGCCCATCCAAATGAAGGTTTTTTCTAATTTACAATTGCATTTGGACAACTAGCATTTTTACAAGCCACACAGTGGTTGTTGTTCATTCAAAACCATCAATGTTCTATCTTTGTTTTAGCATGAACAATAATATAGTCGCAAAAGTTCATTGCCAAATCACGCAACCGCCAATAGTTATTCAAGGTTGAATGTCAAAAGTATCGGTTTTTCACCTACAACGCTGAAACAATAAGTGCTATCGAAAATCATTTCATACAAAACTTGTAGAACATGCTGTCCGCCAAAAAATAAGTTATGAACATTTTTTTCCTGCGACTTAAGAAGATATTGACATTTAAAAAAATCTAAAATGTCGAAAAAGTACTTTTTTCACGTATAACTCCTAACGGTTCACATTTCCGAAGACATATGAATACAAAGTTTGTACATTGACTGACCCCCTACCAGACACCATTATTATTTTTTTCTTAAAAACAAACATCTGAAAGATATAAATTAATTTAAAAGTTTCAAAAAGATCTAAATTTCTGTTTTTTTCCCTTTTTACTCTGAAATTTCAAAGATTTACAAAAAAAAACCTACGCTCAATTTATGCATCGTAATATTCAGTACTTTTATTACTTTTATTAATCCGTTAAATGCTAACGTGAAAAGCTTATATCTAAGTATTTACAAAGTTTTAAATTTATAAGTTGAAATGTTATGTTAAAAAACGTTTCTTTAAATTTAGTAGTCTTAAAATTGTCATTTGTTGATTCAAATAAAAAGTTAAATTTATTGAAAACTGAAATCATTTGGTTTAGAGGACTATTAACACCATAGTTTGATCTACGGAAAGCAGGGCATAATGGCATCTGACTTCTTATGCTAGCTTGACAAAAATATTATGACGGTTTTTTCCATAAGAATCATCCGTCGCAATATATTACTGTTTTAACAGCGTTAAAATGTCGAAAATAAAGTTTTTTCGCATATACGTTATACCTTTTAAATGGCAAATTTTTCCGAAAAATTAGATGTGCAAAATTTAATAATTAATAGATTATAATAATTAATAGAATAATTATTCACAAAAGTGTTGTTATTTATTTATCGTATTTAACCAACAATATACTATAAATAATATTTGCTATAAGTAAAATTTCATACTCTAGGTCTTCACTAACCCAATCAGAATCTTCCTCCGAATCGATTTCTTCACCTTTTCCTGAATTTTTTATAAATATATATGAAAAAATAAATAAGGTATTTGTATGTTATATGCAAAAGTATTTATACCTTCAATTATTTCTTCTTCAATAACGTCTTGTACAGTGCTGGGAAACTGTAGTCCATCAAACCATTTGAACTGATATTTTCCTTCACATATTTCCCATCCGCAATCTTCTGGATTCAAGGACGTCGGAATTTTCTTATGTGCATTTCTCTAAATGGAAGAAATGTACATTGTTCGGGCTCCGCGAAATTAGGCCCCAGGGAACAAGGCCCCAGAAGAAAAAATGAAATAAGGGGCCAAATTGGGGTATTTTTTCATAATGAAATTACACCCCAATGAAATAATGCCCCACTGAAATGAAAAAATGGCCCAAAAATAAATGAAATAAAGCCCCAACTTGTTTTGATTTTTTTTTGAAAAATGAAATAAAACCCCAATTTTTCTTTTTCATATTGAACTTTATTTTATAAAATGAAATAACACCCCAAACTGTTTAACAAATACTTGAATTGTATCGCGTGATTTCTTGCAGCTATTCTGGCCTAGTTGCATTTTTCACAATTTACATGAAAATGCTAAAATAACATTGTTTTTCACAAAAAAAATGTGTGAAAATCAGCTTATCGGGGACCCATAGCTGCTAAAGTACCGCAAACAGTTAAACAAAAACTCTCCCATTTTTTTTCAGCTAATTTGCTACTTACTAATGCTTTTAAATGTAAATATTGTGCTGCAAACCATCAGGAAGTAACAGATTAGCAGCAAAAAAATCGCGCGATTTTTTGCAGCTCTTCTGTTACTCCTTGATGGTTTGCAGCACAATATTTACATTTAAAAGCATTAGTATGTAACAGAATAGATGCAAAAAATCGCGCTTTTCTGCTATTCCGTTACTTACTAATGCTTTTAAATGTAAATATCGTGCTGCAAACCATCGGGGAGGAACAGAATAGCTGCAAAAAATCGCGCGATTTTTTGTTACTTAATAATGCTGTTACTTAATAATGCTTTTTTTTCTGCTAATCTGTTACTCCCTGATTGTGTGCAGCACGGTATTTACATTTAAAAGCATCGCGCGATTTTTTTGCAGCTATTCTGTTACTTACTAATGCTTTTAAATGTGCTGCAAACTATCAAGGAGTAACAGAATAGCTGCACAAAATCGCGCGATTTTTTTTTTCTGCTATTCTGTTACTTACTAATGCTCTTAAATGTAAATATCGTGCTGCAAACCATCGGGGAGTAACAGAATAGCTGCAAAAAATCGCGCGATTTTTTGTTACTTAATAATGCTGTTACTTAATAATGCTTTTTTTTTGCTGCTAATCTGTTACTCCCTGATTGTGTGCAGCACGATATTTACAATTAAAAGCATTAGTAAGTAACAGAATTGCTGCAAAAAATCACGCGATAAAATCCAAGTATTTGTTTAACAGTTTGCGGTACCTTACCAGCTCTGGGTCCCCGATAAGTGAATTTTCACTAATTTTTTTGTGAGAGACAATGTTATTTAGCATTTTCATGTAAATTATGAAAAATGAAATAAGGCACCAAATTGTTTTTTTTTAAATAAAATGAAATTAAGCCCAAAACTAGTGTTGGGGTCTTATTTCATTGGGGCCTTATTTCATTATGAAATTATGCTCCAAAAAAATGAAACAAGGCCCCAAAAAATGAAATAGCGCCCCCAAAATTTTAGAAATTTCGTTGTTTTTGTTTTGTGTGTTTTTTTTTTTGGGGTCTTATTTCATTTTTATTTGGGGGCCTTATTTCCTGGGGCCTAATTTCGCGGAGCCATTGTTCTCAATAGATGCTGGTTCAATTCGGTCTGGCAAGTAGGTAAGGATGACGCATCAAAATTATGCAATTTCTTTTTTTGAAACGGTTCATCCAAATTTTTAACTTTGTATGTTTTTAAAAATAATCGAGATTTGTTTACAGAATCGAGAGTTTTAAAACTATATAAACTACAAACAAATTTCTCAAGTATATTTGCTTTGTATTCAATACAGCACGCGTGATATACAATTTTTTGTATCCGCTTCTTCGTGAGCATCAAGTGAATACTTATCGTTGATGGAACAAAAAACGTGGTCATCTCGAACCTCATACTGATAACATTTATCGAAGTTTAGTACCACTTTTTTCATTTTTAAAAATGGTTGAATTTCCTGCTGTTGCCAGTTTAAAATCAAAAAAATAACTAGAGCTTCTTTGAAATAACTATTTCTCAATTCCTTTACAAAATCAGCTGGTCTTGCTTGCTCCAGTCCAGATATCACATACATATGATAATAAGAGGAACTGCCTCGATGAGATCTTTCATAGTCTTTTATAGAAGGTGACCAATACCTATCAAAAATTAAGTGCATTTCATTAGCTTTTTTGTTTGTAACCATTTGAAGGATTTTTTTTGAAATACTTCCGAAAGTTTTTGGCAAATCTTATATGCAATGTACTCGTATAAGGAAGAATCCATCTATCAAGCAAACGTCTGTATTTGTGGGATCTATGGTTCTGTCTCGGATGTTTTGGAGCTAGTCTCGTCGCCGCTCGTCTCGCTCGCCTCGGTTTACCCCTACAACTCTCTTCTCTACAGATATTGATCTCCAATGTTTTCTAATATGCAATTCAAACAACAAAGGTATTTACATTTTTAATCACAAAACGAATATGAATATATAATAATTAAAAACAAAAAAAAAATTATCGTTTCCCTTATACGGAGTTGAAAAAGTGAAAAATGTTCCTTTGAGGCACACAATTTTGTTTCAATTATCCCGAGATTGCAATTAAGCGGAGTTCAGTTATGCGAAGCAGTTTTTTTCTTAAAAAAGCCTCCGGAATAAATGTCTTGTTTCAGATAACCGATGTTTTCAGTTAAGCGGAGTTGGCTGTACGACGACTGGCTGGACGACTGAAACTTCGTTTCTTCTTTTTTTAACAATATTTATATAGGTACCTACCTACAAACCTATACGTACATACCTACCTACACCTGAGTATAATTCAATTTTTAGTGCACTGACCGTTTTGCAATTTACATTAATGTTCTCTCTCTGGTTGATTTGAAAAAATAAAAATGTAGGTACCTACCTAGGTACATACCTATGTTCATACTTAGGTAGCTTTAATTAAACGAACAATGTTGTAGGTATGTACGTAGGTACAGTTACATACCCAGCTTTAGTTCAAACATTTCTGGGCACAACTAAAACTTATAAAACCAACCTCCTAGGATATTGCCCACTGGCTGAAATTCAACCACCACATTGACAGACTAGTGTCAAATAATAAAATCATACCTATACCTACATGCCTGCTTGTATGATAAATTGTGAATTAAAAGTAGGTAAACAAATACAACCTACCTTCCACCAAGCACTTACCTACCTCAACATTGCATAGAAATTCTCCCTTTTTTCATAACTTATTTTCATACCTACCTACATATAGTTATGCATTATGTATGGACCTACCTATATTTGTCGGCATAATTAATTGTAAATTTCTTCAAAACATTTCAAGTCAAACTCAAATCATGCAAACAACATTAATATTAATAAAACCTACCATTCATGATTTATACGAATATTATCTACCTATGTAGATGTTCCCGCAAAAAAATATGCTCAAAATCTTGCACTTGCAACAAATTTCACGGCAAATAAGAAATCTTTGCAAGACAATTTAATATCAAAACTACCCTCAATAACATACGATTGCATATATACCTACAAATATACTTAAACAACATGAACATATATTTTTCTTTCACGCATTAAAATAAACATACCCTTGATAATATAAGAATTTATACCTCCACGCATTATTCATTTCCGCAAAAAAAAAAAAAAACTATATTCCTTGCTTCAAGGTTGTTGACAACGACGACGCAAAAAGCTAACTTACATGTATGTATGTCCACTTCTCTTCTCGCATATAGCATAATCAGTAAATTAAGCAAAAAAAAAATAACCTTGCATTGCACATTCAATCAAAGAGGATACGAACATTTTTTTGGCATTCTCTTCACCTTTTGCTCATCATTGACGTTCAACAAAACCTTCGATTGGTAATCTCGCTTACTCCATTTGATTCTTACCAGAATCGAAAAAAATACACCCCTCTTGCTCTAACTACTTAGTTTCGATTCTCTGATAAATGGAAGTCTCCCAAAAATTGAAGTCTCCGCCGACAATTGTCTCCCAAAAATGGAAGTCTCCGTAGAGCTAAAGTGGCGCCACCAACGAAGCAGTGTTGCACAAAAAAATTTTGTCCATGATAGTACTATAGTTTTCATATACAAGGGTAACAACAAACAAAAACACGAACAACCCCAAGTGTCATTTTCCGCACATAAATTAATGGTCGGGGTAATTAATTCTGTACGAAAAGAGAGTGGAGACTTTAAAAAAAAAATGGGATTAATCATCAATTTCGCTGGTTGAACAGCGTACCACAGAACGAAAAGCACAACGAAATTTTTCGTTTATGATCTCGTCATGTCATTTTTGTATGGGATTTTTCGTTTCGCATCAGCAGCGTACTAGGCTTGATGCGAAACGAAAAATCCCATACAAAAATGACACTAACGAAATCATAAACGAAAAATTTCGTTCTGCTTTTCGTTTTGCAGTACGCTATTCAAAGAGCGAAATCGATAATTGTAATAGATTATTTGGAGAAGTCTACACCAGCGGAAAAATGACATTTAAGTGGTATTCGAGTTTGTATTTGTTTTCTTTTATTACAGCATGGCTTTCTGCGATTGTTTTCGCTTTGTGTTTGTTTTTTTTTTGTTTGTTTGTAATTGGTGACACTTTCAAAGAAAATTTTTTCGCTGTGGTTTCCGTAAGCATTTGGAGACCAAATACAAAGTTCGTTTCGCATCAGCAGCGTACTAGGCTCTACTGTGTACTTACACAAAGCCATCTTGAAATTTGAAAAGCTGCGCCTGATAATACCTTAGATATGTGTGCACTGTGGCTTACTTCGCCTCTATTCCTGTTATATTTTTTTTTTAAATAAGCTTTCCAGGTTTAGAGGCGTTGTTAAGTCGGAGTAACTGTACGCTGCCGCTAAACTGAGTTATTAAATAAGGCTGTAACAGTTTAACATTTTCTTAATTTAAAATACTTTTTAACTAGTACCATACGAAACCTATTTCCTTCATAAACTTCAGCTGAATACGTCCAAAAAAGTGACAGCTCGTGCAAAAAACATCACAAGCATCCCGGATTTTGACATTTATAAACGTCAAAATGTCATATGGATTAAGTACGATACTTAAAAGATCAAATAGCCATTTTATGATTTTAACTATAGTAAAATGTTAGGAGATAGTACGGTGCTTAACCCGTTTAAAATTAGCAAAATACAATTCTTAACCTAGTATCATGATAAAAATGATTTAACATCGTACTAAATCGTCTAAAATTTTGCGCCAGTGTTTTTAAAGAAGCTTAACTTGCTGATACCTATTTAAATTCAAGAATCAAGATGAAAAATTAAAATACTATTTTTTTTTTTTTTTGAAAATAAAATCCCCCCCCCCCCCCCCGAAATTTCTCTGGCTACGCCTTGATCGTGGTACTTCTTTATCTATAAATAAATCATTTCTAAAATAAATTGATAAACGTTTTCTTTTTCATTATGTTTATTTTATGCTTAAACAGTATTTTGAAGACAAAAGCTTATACTATGTAGATATGTACATAACGTAGGTTATGTTTGTGAATAGTAGTAAGCAGGAGGAACCCAGTAGGAAATTTCCAGAAATTCAATACTGAAGAAGTGGGTTTCCCCATAGAAAATGAGCTAGACCCAGAGGTGGATTAAGGTCACATAATGCCGCGCTGGCGTTTGACCTAAAATTCGCAGTCTAAACCAAGCACTGTCCCATTAAAAACTAACTTCAAAATAACTCAGTTTTAACTCCTGTTCTGTTTCGCACCAGTAATTTTTTCAGATCATTATTCAATCATTGAACACTATCAGCATCAGGTACATTCTAGACGAAGAGCTGGCTACAAAAAAAGGAAGTCATCGGTACACGATTGATTTTTACTGGAGAGAATGACTTGGTGTAGCTGAGCACAAACATGCACGTCTGCCAGCGCGATTCAGAGGCTTAATATGGTGGGCGGGGGTCAAAGTTGTCAAATTTTGGTGAAAACAAAAATATAAGGTACATGGATTCTGATAAGGCAAATGTGTTGTGTCCATCGTCAATAAAAGTGGAACAAAATGGCAAATTGTTTGGGAGAGGCCAAGTTACCTGCAGATGTCGTTAAAGTTGTTAAATTTTGGTAAAAAAAAATCATAAGGTATATGGATACCGATTTTTTATTTTAATTCTTATGTATATAGAGAGCAAAATCAAGCAAGCAAGACGAAAAGTAGAGGCTAACACCGCGGCAGACGTGTTTAAAAAGTGCACTGTTAAACCAGAAAAATTGCATTATATCTGCCCCAAAAAATCCAAACGAATATTTTGAAATGCAATTATCTTTATTTTAAAGGTGTTTTCTCGTGATAACACTTGCAGTTAGGCTGCATAGCTTTCGCTCCGTCATATTTAACATTGAAGGTTTTTAATGAATAACAACCACTTGTGTAGGCTACCACCGAGTATTACATTTTGGCTGGAATTATTGCAATTTCATGGCTGCCACACCAATCATCAGATTCCTTTTAGTGGTGCTTAGTCTATAGTTCCAATTTTAATTTATAAATTGTTTTGCCGTCAACTGGATTCGAACCTAGACCAAGCTACCTCAGAGGCCGTTGCACTACGCATTGCACCACCGAGGTCACCTGATCGTGCCCATCCAAATGAAGGTTTTTTCTAATTTACAATTGCATTTGGACAACTAGCATTTTTACAAGCCACACAGTGGTTGTTGTTCATTCAAAACCATCAATGTTCTATCTTTGTTTTAGCATGAACAATAATATAGTCGCAAAAGTTCATTGCCAAATCACGCAACCGCCAATAGTTATTCAAGGTTGAATGTCAAAAGTATCGGTTTTTCACCTACAACGCTGAAACAATAAGTGCTATCGAAAATCATTTCATACAAAACTTGTAGAACATGCTGTCCGCCAAAAAATAAGTTATGAACATTTTTTTCCTGCGACTTAAGAAGATATTGACATTTAAAAAAATCTAAAATGTCGAAAAAGTACTTTTTTCACGTATAACTCCTAACGGTTCACATTTCCGAAGACATATGAATACAAAGTTTGTACATTGACTGACCCCCTACCAGACACCATTATTATTTTTTTCTTAAAAACAAACATCTTAAAGATATAAATTAATTTAAAAGTTTCAAAAAGATCTAAATTTCTGTTTTTTTCCCTTTTTACTCTGAAATTTCAAAGATTTACAAAAAAAAACCTACGCTCAATTTATGCATCGTAATATTCAGTACTTTTATTACTTTTATTAATCCGTTAAATGCTAACGTGAAAAGCTTATATCTAAGTATTTACAAAGTTTTAAATTTATAAGTTGAAATGTTATGTTAAAAAACGTTTCTTTAAATTTAGTAGTCTTAAAATTGTCATTTGTTGATTCAAATAAAAAGTTAAATTTATTGAAAACTGAAATCATTTGGTTTAGAGGACTATTAACACCATAGTTTGATCTACGGAAAGCAGGGCATAATGGCATCTGACTTCTTATGCTAGCTTGACAAAAATATTATGACGGTTTTTTCCATAAGAATCATCCGTCGCAATATATTACTGTTTTAACAGCGTTAAAATGTCGAAAATAAAGTTTTTTCGCATATACGTTATACCTTTTAAATGGCAAATTTTTCCGAAAAATTAGATGTGCAAAATTTAATAATTAATAGATTATAATAATTAATAGAATAATTATTCACAAAAGTGTTGTTATTTATTTATCGTATTTAACTATAAATAATATTTGCTATAAGTAAAATTTCATACTCTAGGTCTTCACTAACCCAATCAGAATCTTCCTCCGAATCGATTTCTTCACCTTTTCCTGAATTTTTTATAAATATATATGAAAAAATAAATAAGGTATTTGTATGTTATATGCAAAAGTATTTATACCTTCAATTATTTCTTCTTCAATAACGTCTTGTACAGTGCTGGGAAACTGTAGTCCATCAAACCATTTGAACTGATATTTTCCTTCACATATTTCCCATCCGCAATCTTCTGGATTCAAGGACGTCGGAATTTTCTTATGTGCATTTCTCTAAATGGAAGAAATGTACATTGTTCGGGCTCCGCGAAATTAGGCCCCAGGGAACAAGGCCCCAGAAGAAAAAATGAAATAAGGGGCCAAATTGGGGTATTTTTTCATAATGAAATTACACCCCAATGAAATAATGCCCCACTGAAATGAAAAAATGGCCCAAAAATAAATGAAATAAAGCCCCAACTTGTTTTGATTTTTTTTTGAAAAATGAAATAAAACCCCAATTTTTCTTTTTCATATTGAACTTTATTTTATAAAATGAAATAACACCCCAAACTGTTTAACAAATACTTGAATTGTATCGCGTGATTTCTTGCAGCTATTCTGGCCTAGTTGCATTTTTCACAATTTACATGAAAATGCTAAAATAACATTGTTTTTCACAAAAAAAATGTGTGAAAATCAGCTTATCGGGGACCCATAGCTGCTAAAGTACCGCAAACAGTTAAACAAAAACTCTCCCATTTTTTTTCAGCTAATTTGCTACTTACTAATGCTTTTAAATGTAAATATTGTGCTGCAAACCATCAGGAAGTAACAGATTAGCAGCAAAAAAATCGCGCGATTTTTTGCAGCTCTTCTGTTACTCCTTGATGGTTTGCAGCACAATATTTACATTTAAAAGCATTAGTATGTAACAGAATAGATGCAAAAAATCGCGCTTTTCTGCTATTCCGTTACTTACTAATGCTTTTAAATGTAAATATCGTGCTGCAAACCATCGGGGAGGAACAGAATAGCTGCAAAAAATCGCGCGATTTTTTGTTACTTAATAATGCTGTTACTTAATAATGCTTTTTTTTCTGCTAATCTGTTACTCCCTGATTGTGTGCAGCACGGTATTTACATTTAAAAGCATCGCGCGATTTTTTTGCAGCTATTCTGTTACTTACTAATGCTTTTAAATGTGCTGCAAACTATCAAGGAGTAACAGAATAGCTGCACAAAATCGCGCGATTTTTTTTTTCTGCTATTCTGTTACTTACTAATGCTCTTAAATGTAAATATCGTGCTGCAAACCATCAGGGAGTAACAGAATAGCTGCAAAAAATCGCGCGATTTTTTGTTACTTAATAATGCTGTTACTTAATAATGCTTTTTTTTGCTGCTAATCTGTTACTCCCTGATTGTGTGCAGCACGATATTTACAATTAAAAGCATTAGTAAGTAACAGAATTGCTGCAAAAAATCACGCGATAAAATCCAAGTATTTGTTTAACAGTTTGCGGTACCTTACCAGCTCTGGGTCCCCGATAAGTGAATTTTCACTAATTTTTTTGTGAGAGACAATGTTATTTAGCATTTTCATGTAAATTATGAAAAATGAAATAAGGCACCAAATTGTTTTTTTTTAAATAAAATGAAATTAAGCCCAAAACTAGTGTTGGGGTCTTATTTCATTGGGGCCTTATTTCATTATGAAATTATGCTCCAAAAAAATGAAACAAGGCCCCAAAAAATGAAATAGCGCCCCCAAAATTTTAGAAATTTCGTTGTTTTTGTTTTGTGTGTTTTTTTTTTTGGGGTCTTATTTCATTTTTATTTGGGGGCCTTATTTCCTGGGGCCTAATTTCGCGGAGCCATTGTTCTCAATAGATGCTGGTTCAATTCGGTCTGGCAAGTAGGTAAGGATGACGCATCAAAATTATGCAATTTCTTTTTTTGAAACGGTTCATCCAAATTTTTAACTTTGTATGTTTTTAAAAATAATCGAGATTTGTTTACAGAATCGAGAGTTTTAAAACTATATAAACTACAAACAAATTTCTCAAGTATATTTGCTTTGTATTCAATACAGCACGCGTGATATACAATTTTTTGTATCCGCTTCTTCGTGAGCATCAAGTGAATACTTATCGTTGATGGAACAAAAAACGTGGTCATCTCGAACCTCATACTGATAACATTTATCGAAGTTTAGTACCACTTTTTTCATTTTTAAAAATGGTTGAATTTCCTGCTGTTGCCAGTTTAAAATCAAAAAAATAACTAGAGCTTCTTTGAAATAACTATTTCTCAATTCCTTTACAAAATCAGCTGGTCTTGCTTGCTCCAGTCCAGATATCACATACATATGATAATAAGAGGAACTGCCTCGATGAGATCTTTCATAGTCTTTTATAGAAGGTGACCAATACCTATCAAAAATTAAGTGCATTTCATTAGCTTTTTTGTTTGTAACCATTTGAAGGATTTTTTTTGAAATACTTCCGAAAGTTTTTGGCAAATCTTATATGCAATGTACTCGTATAAGGAAGAATCCATCTATCAAGCAAACGTCTGTATTTGTGGGATCTATGGTTCTGTCTCGGATGTTTTGGAGCTAGTCTCGTCGCCGCTCGTCTCGCTCGCCTCGGTTTACCCCTACAACTCTCTTCTCTACAGATATTGATCTCCAATGTTTTCTAATATGCACAATGTAACTAGACCATGGCCATTAGTATTTTCATTTGTTTTAAGCCGAAATTCGAACATTTCTAATAAACCAACAATGTTTTATTTTATTACTAAATTATATCTGTATTTTAGTAATTATAAAAGTTTATTAAAATATTTGTAAAATAGTATTTGATTTTTGATCCAATTTGTTGTGTATGCGAAAATTATCTGGGTTTTTCAACAACGCAGTAGTGAGGAAAAAGAAGGAAAAAATTGTATTTTATTTTATTTGAATATTCAGTCCAAGAGTATGGTATCACTTTTTCGGTTCTTCAATTAAAAGTAGATAAGATAAGAAACCAACATGACATGAAAATGTATTTTGAATTCGATTTTGCCATTTCAGAGTAAAAAGGGAAAAAACAGAAATGTTGACCTTTTTTAAACTTTTAAATTAATTATATCTTTAAAATGTTTGTTTTTAAGAAAAAAATAATAATAATTTCTGGTAGGGTGACATGTCTTCGGAAATGTAATGTTTATAATAATATAATTATATATTATAATAATAATGTTTATACGTGAAAAAAGTACCTTTTTCGACACTTAAGATTTTTTAAAAATGTCAATATCTTCTTAACGGTAAGTCGCAGGAAAAAATGGTCATAACTTATTTTTTGGCGGCCAGCATGGTCTACAAGTTTTGCATGAAATTATAGCACTTACCGTTTCGGAGTTATATGTGAAAAACCTATATTTTTGATATTCAACTTTTAATAACTATTTGCGGTTGCGCGATTTGGCAATGAACCTTTGCGACTACATTGTTCATGCTAAAATAAAGATAATTGCATTTAAAAATATTCGTTTGGATTTTTTGGGGCAGAAATAATGCAATTTTTCTGGTTTAACAGTGCACTTTTCAAACACGTCTGCCGCGGTGTTAGCCTCTACTTTTTCGTCTGCCATTTTGGATTATGCTCTCTATATACATGAGTATGAAAATAAAAAAAATCGGTATCCATGTACCTTATGAATTTTTGGTTACCTTAATTTGACAACTTTAACGACGTCTGGCGGCAACTTAGCCTCTCCCAAACCGTCTGCCATTTTTTTGCACGTTTATTGACGATGGACACAACACATTTGCGTTTTCAGAATCCATGTACCTTATAATTTTTTTTCACCAAATTTTGACAACTTTGGTCCCCCTCCCACCCCATTAAGCCACTGAATAGCGCTGGCAGACATGCATATTTGTGTTCAGCTAAACTAAATCATTCTTTCCAGTAAAAATCAATCGTGTACCGATGACTCACTTCCTTTTGTAGCCAGCTTTTAGACTTTTAGTATTAAGAAAAAACTGTTTACTCGCACAATTTAATTAGGCCTATTCGGCGCAATCTTTTATTCTGTTATTCTTTTATCAATTTCCACTTAAATTTTCGAACTGTCAAAAAATCTTTTATTCTTTTATTAATTGGTATTCTGCCAGGGCCGTAGCTAGAGCTTGCGGGGCCCCGGGGCAAAACCAAATATGGGGCCCTATTTCTCAATGGCTGCCTTAATATTGGTTAAATTAATTTCAACAAAAAGTTCTTAATGTTTTTTATACTAGCAACATTTTTTTATTAGCAAGATTATCACGAATCTCCTTGAAATTTCAAAGATTTACCATACAAATTTTAATCTCCTCAAATGAAGATTTCAAACAAAACTCATTCAAATCTACTTGGAAACATTAGTTTGTCAAATCAAACAAACTTTTTGTTCGGAGAATAATTGTAGAACCGACCCATTTATACGCCATTTTCGATTATTGATAAATGGATGTAAATAAAAACTATCTAAGTCACTTCCACTTAATATCAAAAAATTGAAACACCTTTTGAATGTTTTGTCATAATCCTCTTTTTGACCTTTTGTGCAGTGGAAACACCAAACAAATCCCATTACCTAAATCTCGGTTTAGTGATTGGTGGAAACGTAGGATTACAGAAATAAAAGGTTAGGTAGGTACCAAAGTGATTTTTTTCTGGATTTGCATTAGCGAACTCATCAATTACTTTTCTTATCTATTTGCTTAGATTTTTAATCCATATCGTTGATAAATTGTCAAGCCTTTGTTGTTCTATGGTGCTTTGTAAGTAATTTTGTATTAATTTCCGCTTTGAAAAAGATCCTTGCGCTTTTGTTGTGGTAAATGGAACCGTCAAAACATTATAGGAGCAGTGCATACATCTGGATAGCTAGAAGACAGTGAAATTTTTTTTTTGATCAAAAAAGTTGCCAATTCTTTACCATTTTTCATGGAACTTATCTCATTCGAAAATGTTGAGCTGATAGAAAGCAACTGAGCAGAAAAATGATATGAAAAAGAAAGAAATATGACGCATATAATGCATTACTACGAGTATAACTTTTAAGCCATAGCAATTAGCGAAAAAAGTTGCAAAACATTATTTGTAGAAAATTTAATTTGCTACAAGTAGGTATGCGATACAGATTTTTTGTCGGAGATAAAAGACGTGAATTACGTGTGAAAAAAGAATTAATCGTTAAAAACAAGATGGCGGCATAACGATACTAGGTACAATTGTGCAAAATATGGTCTTTGGATAGTGTACTGATACTCTTTTAAATACCGAAGTCAAACTTCTTCTCGGACTTTTTTTTCCCAGAGCACCAAATGAGTATAATGAAATCTAAATGCACCGTACGAGTTCCACCATCTGGCTGGCATGAGCTTTCGATAACCATGAACACAATTTTTTTAGAATTTTCGACCAATTCTTTTATATTTATTTTACAACTGAATTCTTCATATACACAAAACGGAACAACGAATACTTTAATATTAGTGGATAATTTAACAATTGGTATAATACATCGTTTAATTGAGTTAAATATACAGTGAGTTTCTATCTAGGATCTAAAGTTAGAGTTGATTATTATTATATTTTATTCGTAAATTGGATTTAAGTTGCAATGACTCAAAAAAATGGGATTGAGCTTAACGAAGCTAAGTGTTCAAAAGGGTAGTTATGTGCATTCAAGAGGACACAAGCTTATACAGGTTTTTCTTAAAACCCACCTCTGTCTACCAACTCCTACTCTCACCTCCTAGTGGTGAACATCGGGTGTCTAGTACCTCAGCTGGAGACGGGGTTTAAATCCCCGTGGAAAGCTGTTGGGGCCAGCCACCCAGAGAGGGGAAGGAGTGTTCCCACTAAGGCACTTCTCCTTTCATCGAGGCGGCAGCGGACGAATTCTCTAGATGGAATCAACGGTGGCGTCTACAGTTCCAGTTAGGTTGAACTACTTAGTGAACACCTTATATGGGCTACTACGACATATTTGTAGCTCAGGCCTATAAGGAGCGGTTTATCCGGCTCCCTACCCTTGGAGTTATACGAAGGGTCTGGTCCTCCGGGTCAGGGGTTGTGCGTCGGGGTAACTTCCCTACCACGTAAAAAAAAGTTTGTTCCGAAACAACAACAAGCCTCGGATATGGATGATCTTAAAGTTGACAAACCCAGCAAACGAAACAAGGACAAAGAATTTCGGATCTGCACGTGGAACGTCCTGTCCTTATACAGAACACGTGCAGCCGAACAATTAGTGGAGAACCTGGACAGCCTAAAGGCTGACGTAACAGACATCCAAGAAGTGCGATGGGATGGAGAGGGCATACAGAGTCTGAAATCGTGTGACATCTACTACGGCGGGTGCTTGAAGGCACAGGGTCAGCGGCTCGTTGGTTGTGGATTTGTGATAAGGGGAAGACTTAGGCAAGAAGTCTTAGGCTTCCGAAGTGTAAGCGAGCGCCTGGTCACAATCCGCATCAAAGGCAAAGGAACATTACGCTGATCTGTGTTCACGCCCCCCATGAAAGGAGAGAGGACTCAACCAAAGAAGCATTCTACGATCTCCTGGAGACAACGTATGATATGTGCCCGAAGTACGACGTGAAGATCATTCTTGGTGACTTCAACGCAAGATTCAGAAAGGAGGGCATCTTTGGTTCGATAGTCGGAGGACACAGCCTACACGACGAAACTTCCGGCAACGGACACAGGCTGGCAGAATTTGCGGCGGGGCGAAATGTCATCATCTCAAGCACCTACTTCCCACACCTCAATATTCACAAGGGGACTTGGCGGTCGCGTGATCAACTAACCGTCAACCAAATCGACCACGTTGCGATAGATGCGAGACATGCTTTCAGTATCTTGGACGTCCGAACGTTCCGAGGGGCCAACATTGACTCGGATCACTACCTGGTGGTAGCTAGACTACGTATGCGGATATCCATGACGCGACAACGCAGAGCAGATGCTGTGAAAAGATTCGATGTCGAGAAGCTTAAATCGTAAAAGACCGCCAGAACTTTTGCAGACCACGTAACTCCTTATCTCTCAGGAGGTCCGCCACCAGCATCAAGTGCAGAGGACCAGTGGAAACACTGTCAACAAGCTATCAGAAGTGCCGCCTCTGATGTGCTGGGTTTCACTAGGCGAATACAACGAAACCCCTGGTTCGATGAAGAGTGCCGGCTAGCGCATGCAGCTAAGGACGAGGCCTACCAGGCAATGCTGTAGACTCGAACAAGAGCTGCTGAGAGAGTAGCCCGGGAGCTCTACGGGCTGAATCGAAAAGAGGAACGACGACTTCTCAGGAGGAAAAAGAGAGAGCACGAGAAGCGGGTGGTAGAGTCTATTGAGGGTTGTAGCGGTAGGGGAGATGTTCGAAAATTTTATCAGAGGGTGAAGCGATCCACCTAAGGATACAAGTCTAGAACGGAAGCCTGCCGGGATGAGAGTGGGAATATGGTAGTAGACACACAGTCAGTGCTGAGGATCTGGAAACAACACTTCTCTAGACTGCTTAATGGCGAAGACAGCCAAGATGCCGCTAATAGGCAAAACGCTCCATTCAACTTGGACGATGATGGCCAAGAGTTCCGTCCACCCGACATAACCGAGGTGCGGCTGGCGATATCCAAACTAAAGTCGTACAAGGCTGCTGGTGCGGATGGCTTACAAGCCGAACTATTTAAATCAGCGGGAGATGAATTGGCTAGGAGCATACACCAGGTCATCTGCAAAATTTGGTCGGATGAAAGTATGCCCCATGAATGGAACCTCGGTATAGTGTGCCCCATCCATAAAAAGGGAGATGTTCTTAAATGTACCAACTACAGAGGAATTAGTCTCCTAAACGTCGCTTATAAAATCTTGTCGGCTACTCTGTGTGACTGCTTAAAACCTTTTGTCAACGATCTGATCGGCCCTTATCAGTGTAGTTTTAGGCCAGGCAAGTGAACAAATGTTCACACTCCGACAGATTTTAGAAAAATCCCGGGAATTCCAGATCGATACATACCACTTTTTCATCGATTTTAAAGTCGGGTATGATAGCGTGAAAAGGGACGAATTATACAGAGCCATGTCGAGTCTCGGCATCCCTGCCAAACTCGTCCGCCTGTGCAAGATGACGATGGAGAAATCTCGCTGCTCCGTCAAAATTGGTAAGAACACCACCGATTCCTTTGATGTTGAGAAAGGATTGAGGCAAGGCGACGCGTTATCATGCAACCTATTCAACATCGTCTTTGAAGCCATTGTACGCAACGCACATATCAACACCAGCGGTACAATCTATCAAAAGTCCGTTCAATTACTTGCGTATGCGGATGACATAGACATTGTCGGCAGAACGAAGCGAGCTGTGGCAGGGGCACTTGCGAGCATTGAATCGGAGGCGGCTAAAATGGGATTGGCGGTTAATGAGGACAAGACGAAGTATATGCTGTCATCGAGAGAGGAATCTCAACATCGTCGACTCGGGTAAAATATCACGATGAACAGATATAACTTCGAAGTTGTCAAGGACATCGCAGAATGACATCAGTGCAGAGATCAAGCCAACCGCTGTTTCTTCGGTCTAAGAAGGCATTTAAGTAGTAAGGCCCTCTCTCAGAGAACCAAGGAGACTTTATACAAGACCCTTATCATCCCGGTCCTGCTTTATGGGTCAGAAGCATGGACACTGAAAGATTCGGATAAAAATCTGGTAGGGTGCTTAGAGAGGAAGATTCTTTGTGTGATTTTCGGTCCGGTGTAAATCGAAGGAGTATGGAGGAAAAGATTCAACGACGAGCTATACGGGCTATACAGCGACGTTGACCTGGTCAAAAAGCTGAAAATACAGCGACTGAGATGGCTGGGGCACGTGGAGCGTATGGCAGCAACGCACCTGCCCGACGAGTCTTTGAATCCCACCCCGATGGGGTACGCAGCAGAGGAAGAACCCGTAACAGGTGGCGCAAACAAGTGAATGACGACACCAAAGCACTCGGTGTGCGCAACTGGAAGCGGCTAGCTAGGGACAGAGCTGGCTGGAGGCGCTTGTTAGTTGAGGCCGAAGCCCATCCTGGGCTGTGAGCGCCATCAAAAGTAAGTGAACGAAGCTAACTTAACAAAGTTAATATCGATTCAAACGATACAAAAGGAGATCTCCGTTCGGGCCCCCCCCCGACTGGGGGCCCCGGGGCATTGCCCCAATGGACTCTACAGGCCTGCATTCTGCATATCGAGTTCTGTTATGAAATCTGTTATAAACCATAACAGAATAAAAGACAGATTTGTTTGACTTTTATCATAAGCAATTTCAATACATGAAGTAAAAACTTTTATTTCTTTAATGAATTGTTCTTAAAAGAAGACAGATATATAACAAAATAATATTAAAATGCATAATTACAAACACAAAAATAAGTAATTTCAACCTAAATTATTTGTATACACAAAAGCACAGAAAGTATTTTTATACACAAAATCACAGAACACAGTTGTTGATGGATGAAACGTAAAAAAAAGTAGGTAGTAGTCGCTTTATCTTGCTGGTGTGCGTTTCATATAACTTTTTAAATTGGATATATTTAATTCACGAACTGTTATAGAGAAATAAAACAGAACAATAATTGAGGAGGGTTTTTGCAAAACTCAACAAGTCCATTTTGCTAATTTTTCAGGAGAAGATTTTGTATGTCCTATTTGAATAAAGAAAATAATATTGAAAAAGTATAGACAGGTTAATTTTAGTTTTAATTGGTATGAAGCAACAAAATAAATTTTGAACCCAAAAATCGTGCGTTTTTTCAAAACTCAAAAAATCCATATTTTGTTGAGTTTTGAAAAAACTTTGTCGAAATAAAAAATCGAAATAAAAGCTATTTGTTGGCTATTTATTAACAGTAAAACTAGTTTTTAAATGAATAAAAGAACATAAATAAGTATGAAAAATGAAAAAATAATAAAAAGTAAAAATAATTTAAACGTAAAAAGATTGTCAATCTTGGTAGTATTTTTCTGTATCTTACATGGAGTCATTTGCGTTGGATGACGGGATGACGAAAAACAAATAACATTTTACACGCATAGATAGATTATTATAAACAGTTCAAAATACAGATATTTTTTTTTTTTTATATATATGCGCGCACTAAAGGGGTTGTGACTACCCTTAATATGATTGAACACAGTACGAGCTTTAGGAAAATAGGGAAGGATTTAAGAGGAGGAACCGATGCACATTGGTTTTGAAGTTCTGAATATTAAAATGGGAGGGAAAGATAGAGTCGGGTAAAGCATTCCACATTCGCGTGGTGCGGGAAAAGAAAGAATCCCTGAACTTGACAGTACGTCCGAAGTTGGGCTCAAGGGTAATCTGATGGGCATTCCTAGAAGCGCGAGTATTACGGTTGAATTGTTTGAGGGGAGGAATGCAACTGGCTATTTCACTAGAGCATTGTTTATGAAAATAACGATAAAATAATGAAATACAAGAAACATTGCGGCGGTGTTCTAGAGCAGCAAATGTATCGGTTATATTTCTATCGCCTATCATTTTCATAGCTCTTCTTTGAATTCTTTCCAATAGATTCAAATGGGTTATTGGAGCACCTGCCCAAACATGAGAGTTGTACTCGAGTTTTGGACGAATAAAGGCTTTATAGATTACAGCCAGATCAGAAGGGGAGACAAATTTCTTGCATCGCCGAAGAAAACCTAAGCACTTAGCAGCACTTGGTGACGTCGAATATTTCCATTCCACAGAAGGTGGTCTGTGATACACATACCGAGGACTGAAAGCTTTTCGGTTTCTTCAATGCAAGTGCCACTCATGGATAGTGGCATGGGGGGTAGGTTTCGTTTCGACGACAGTAGACAGCATTGAGTTTTTGAAGCATTAAATTCCACGCGGTTTTTAATTCCCCATTGGACAATGCTGTCAAGATCAGAAATTAATGAGCTTATCATACGCTGCCGTTCAAGTTCCACATCCGAAGGACATGGATGTGAATCTGAAAACGAATATGAGAAGCTGAGGGTGCTGTCGTCAGCGAAACAGTTTATTGGATTAGACGTTTCAGACAGAAGATCATTTATGAATATAAGGAAGAGACTCGGAGACAAAACGGAGCCCTGGGGCACACCAGCATTTATTGTGTGGATTTCAGACTTGAAACCGTCCAATACGACTTGTATTGAACGGTCCGAAAGGTAATTTCTAATCCAATGAAGAAGAGGTTCATCGAAACCAAATGCGCGCATTTTCGATAAGAGAGCTTGGTGCCAAACTCTATCAAACGCTTTCGAAATATCAAGTGCAGTAATCTTACTTTCTCCAAAACGATGTAAAGATTTGTTCCACTGTTCGGTGAGATATACCATCAGATCACCAGTGGACCTATTGCTACGAAAGGCGTACTGCCGGTCATTAAGAAGCTTTCGTTCCTCGAGATATTTCTTGAGCTGAAAATTAATCAGCGTTTCCATGACCTTGGAAAGAAGGGACGTAAGTGCAATTGGTCGATAGTTTGAGGGTGAAGAAGATACGCTTTTTTTAGGGACTGGCTGGACAAATGCTGTTTTCCATCCACTCGGAAAGAGACCAGTAGAATAGGACAGATGGAAAAGCTTACGTAGTGGTTTTGCCAGCGTTGAAGAACACCTCTTCAGAACAATGGGAGGGATACTATCCGGGCCAGCGGATTTGTGTATATCAAGATCTTTCAGAACTCTGGCAACTGCACGAGTGCGAAAGCAGATTGGTCCCATGAAATCGTTTACGCTCTCAAGTACAGGAGGAGTCTAACACTTTCTGGCAGCGTCGAATTGACAGCAAACTGTGCTGCAAGCAAATTGGCTTTATCTATCGAGCTGACAAAAGGTGTATCGTTGAAGACGAGCGTTGGAACCGACGACGAAGTAGCATTTCGTATGTTCTTTGCAAATGACCAAAAATGTTTACTACCTGTGGGACATTGTAGTATTTTTTGCCTTAATTTCTGGTCATGCAAAAATTTGGTTCGTCGAATATGAACATTACAGGTTTTTCTAGCTTGTTTCAACTTATTAAGGTTTTCCTCAGTAGGGTTGAGATATGGTGCGGGTAAAGGGTTTATGTTTGCAGGTTAAGCGTTCCACCGGATGTACTTATATACCCTATATATATTATGATTATGTACATACGGTGTCTTAAACAGCATATACAACTTAGCATTTTTCTATTAGTTGAAAAAATGAGAGCACAGCACTATTTTTAGCCAGGTTAACTTTTGTTCAGTTTTGCAAAAACTCTAAGTATTATGTTGAGTTTTGCAAAAACTCTAAGTACTTTGTTTAAACTCAGTGTCTTTTGTTGAGTTTGCAAAAACGCTCAGATTTCAAAAAATTTTAACCATCTTGTGCGTCTGTGAAAGACAAAAATTAAAATACCCATAACTCATTTTTGGCGTTTATTGAGTTTTGAAAAAACGCTCCTCAATTTATCTACGCGAAACAAAACACGACCATTCCACGGGTTAATTTTATTTTGGTTACCAGTCAGTGTCGATTTGTTTTATTTACTACAGCTGACAGTAGATTTTTAGTTCTGTTCGTATAAAAGTTTCTTTTTCGAAGTTCCATAACAGGCTTTTATAAAAGATCGAACTCCTGAATACAAATTATAAGAATCTTTTATGGTGGAGATCTGTTATGCATCATAACAGAAAATTCATAGCAGAATAACAGATATGGCAGAATAGGCCTAAATCTGAGTCTTCGGATCGTTACAATGTTTATATTAACATTCAGTTCAAAATATTTAATGCAGATGTGAAATATTAGATTTTTTTTATATTCCACGCGCACAAAAGGGGTTATGGCTACCCTTAAAATGTTTTTAACACAGCACGAGCGATTAGATAAATAGGAGAGGATTTAGAAGGAGATACCGATGCACATTGGTTTTTAACGTTTGCACATCGAAATAAGAGGGGAAAGTCGAGTCGGGTAAGGCATTCCACAGTCGTGTGGTGCGACTGAAGAAAGAATCTCTGTACATTACAGTACGTCCGAAGTTGGGCTCAAGGGTGAACTGATGGGCATTCCTAAAAGCGCGAGTATTGAATTTTTTTAAGGGGAGGAATGCAACTGGCTATTTCACTAGAACACTGATTATAATAACAGCGATAAAATAGAGAAAGACACGAAACATTACGGCGGTGTTCCCTTTTTCAAAATACTTATGTATGTTACCTATTCGGTGTCAAAGTTGAAAGGTCTATAGTATAATAACCCACAGCCTTATTACAGTTATCAAATATCAATTTATTGACAATTTATAAAATTTATCAATCCATTGAAAAATAGGTGCACCTATTATGAATCCCAATTTATACATTTTTGATTCACTGTGAAAAACCGACAGACTATTTTCTGGTATTTTCATTTTATTTTATTTTCTTATTTGGATTAAAAATTTAAGTAGTTTGTACTTCTTAGATACTACTATTTGTTAACAACTGTTCTTTACAAAAAAGTAAAATTGTTAGCAACAAAAAGCAGCTTGCTAGATTTTTGGAGTTGATGGAAGCGAGCGCCAGACTTCATCAAGGGAATTGGCACAGGGCCGATTATGATTAAGAAGTAGAAGTGGGCGGAGATTGCAGTGGAATTCAATAGTTAAGGGTAGGTTTCCCTTGCATTTTTATGGTAGTGCGTTGACTGATTGTTACATAACTTTGTTGTTTGTGAAGGTAATTTGTTGAAATTTGGCGTTTTTGGTAATAAACAAAAATACACACATACGTACATCATCAAAAATTACATAAATAGTAAATTCAATACTTTTATGAAGAGAAGAAGTGATTTATTTTTTTATAAAATGGGACTCAATTTTTCAAAATATAGGGCTGATTTTAAAATAAATTTTTTATTATTTTTGTTTGGTTTTATGAAAATAGTAAACATGTTTTAAAAAGAAAAACAAAAAAAAAATACTTTGAAAAAAAAATCATGTGAAATTGTTGAAATTATATCACTTTGAGCGAACGTTTTCCGGTATAACTTTTACATTTTTCATTTTTTTCCAATGAAGTATTGGCTCATCTGTTGGAAGGTTTTTTAAATATCTACCGTTAGAATTTTTATGTTAATATAGAATTATTATGCAAATTGCAAACCTACTTCGGTGTTTGGTGGTTGATTAGGAATTTTTGAGAAGGAGGGTGGAGAGTATTCTAAGTGGAAAAAAGTATAAGGCACATACTGTCGCATGTCATTGGTGGTAGTGGTTCAGAAAATAATTTGAAAAAATAATAAAGAAATTCTAATAATAATAATAATATAGTTTTCAATATAGTTGGTATAGTTTATAGGTTTTAGAGAAAGTGTAGCACATTTGTTCTCCTCTTGTATTGTGATTCTTCGCACTTCAATAATGCATCAGATCCAGTATTGTTTTTATTTTTCAATGAAAAGGATAATTTTAATTTCTTGTTCGTGATTTTATTGGATTTGTAAAAAAAAAAACAATTTTTAAACAACTAAATAAAGATTCGTATTTTGGTGATAATTTAATAGTGTTGTTCTGATCGCAAGATATAGTTATTTTTTAAAAAGAGTGCTAATGCACTTATACTTATAGTGTTTGTTCTGATATAAGGTACAATGTTTGATCTGATCTGGTACAATGATAGGTACTTATCGCGCTTTAAACATAAATTAATAATAAATTGAGCTTGATTGATTTTTGTAATTTTTCTACGGTTTTTGATTTCGCTTAAAAAATATAATCGTTTAGTTTTTATTAAACTTTAAAATTCAGAAACGGGAAACGGTTGAACCGATCGTCTTAAAAATTAAAATAAATCTTATGCATACCTACATATTTTGAACTAAAAACAATAAAAACTAAAATTTATATTAGATAATCGCCATATTTCAGAAGTTTATGGCATAGGACAAAAGTATGAACGGTGATTTGGATAAGAAAGTGAATAAAGGCTAGGGCGTGAAGATTGAGTTGAGAGGGGGGTCTATTTCACCGTTAAAGCGGGAGGGTCAATTTTTTAGTTAAACAGAAAAAAAAATAATATAAAGAAACAATGTCAACACATTTAATATTATGCTATAACTTTTTTTAAAGCCAGAAACCTATTCTTAAATTTGCTTTTTATATCAAGTTGTTTGAGAACATAGTTTTTGAGAAATTAATTTTCAAACCCAAAATTTTGAAAAAAAAACATGATTTTTTTGTTCAAACTGAAATTTTTTTTAATTAAGTATTGTTTTTAGTTTATAAGCAAAAAAAATGTTTGCTTATAACTTTAAAAGTAAGTTTTTTTTTCAAGATCTACACGCCCTAGCATTTGTCACACCTTATGCAAACCACATTTCATCGAAATCGGTTGTCAATTATTAACTTTTAAACACTTAGATATAGTTGTGTTCTCAAATATATTTTAAGAATATTAAAATATTGATAGGTATGTACGACTTGCCCATCTTGATATTTTAAATCTGTTTATTTACAAAAAAAAAACTTCCTTGTCCTTCCCAGTTTCTTGACGCCTTACACAACCTTACGCTTTCTTACTCTACTTTTATGCTGGAACCTTATTCAAAAAATCCCGTGTTTCCTACCTACTCACTTTCAAAAAATTTTATTCCGTACATTTTTTCATAATTTTTTTTCTTTATCAATAAGAAGATCATGACGAACAAAACATATAAAGGTACCTTTTTGCACCTATATTTACATCTCCTTCTCCATATACTCTAGAGTCTATACCTACCCGTAGATGCATTTGGTAAAATGATAAAGCAAAAAATAAAAAAAATCCACCGAAACCAAACCGCAAACCTTTCTCGCCTCCTTCGCTCATCCATACATAAAATATTCTCATATCCAAATTCCAAACGACAAAACGATAGTAAAAAAAAAAACTATAAAACAAATCATTCCCAACGTGCCATGTCGCCGTCGCTCAGTCTCAGTAGGTTCTTTCTGCACATAAATATAATGTATGCATGTGTGCGCTTGTGCAACTCCCCAGCGGGAAATATCGTCCCCAATGAATTTTATAGCTGAATTCTTCAATCAATTCACTACCCAAATAATAAAAGGAAACGTCATGCAATGATTTAGTCAGTGAAGAGTCATGCGAGGTTTCCTCAGTTCATAGGTTTGAACCCACTTTTTACTTTGTGTGTAGAAAACAACAAAACAACAGCAATCAATTCACTAGCCAGATAATAAAACGAAACGACATGTAATGATTTAGTAAGTGAAGAGTCATGCAAGGTTTCCTCAGTTCATAGATTTGAACCCACTTTCTGCTTTGTGTTTAGAAAACAACCCTTTCTTTCGTTGAATTAAAATTTGCTTTTGATATGGAAAATTATGCGATGAAAAAAATGTTGAAAAGTCATGTAGAAGTTCATCAGTTCATCGTCTATGTCCCCTCATCTGCTTTGTAAAGTGTGCACCGCCATTGTGTGTTTTGATAGAAGTTGATTTTTTTTTGTGTTGTCTGTGTTCACATTGTCTACTGACAGTAAATATTATAACATGGCTTGTGAATTTCCATCAAAATGAGGCAATCTCAGATTGTCTCCAAGTATTTCGGGTTGTTGGTTAATCACCACTTCGCAAAAGTAAAGTGGTGATTAACCAACAACCTCTGACCTAGTGATTTCAATTTTATTTAAAGTTTCTATACTTTAACCAACCACAAATTCACAACACAACAGAATTAATGAATTCACTATTTATTTAATTTTCTTCACATTTTTCATTATTGCATTAACTAGTTGTTGAATAAACAACTACCACTTATCTTGTGAATTGATAATTGAATTTTCATTACCTTTTTCATCGAAGATATTGAACCGATGAATAAACCACATACATTTATGTAGTGAATTCACAGATTATGCAACCACCATGTTTTTCATCACTTGGGTTGGTGAATAAACAACTTCCAACGAAGTAGTGATTTCGTTGGTGAATTTTCATCAGATTTTCAGCATGTGCTTCCCACCTAGGACATGCCCATGTTAATCTCATCAAAGGAATCAGCTAAAAAGTGGACGGTGCAGCTGCCATTCCTCAAGGAAAAAATTCCATTTCGGAAAAATCAGCTTTTTCCTTGAGGAATGGCAGCTGCACCGTCCACTTTTCAGCTGATTCCTTTGATGAAATTAACGTGGGCAGGTCCTAGCACATTTTATGCACACTTTACAAAGCATATGAGTGGACATAGACGATGAACTGATGAACTTCTACATGAATTTTCAACAGTTTTTTCATCTTATAATTTTCCATATCAAAAGCAACGACGGAAAGGGTTGTTTTCTAAACACAAAGCAGAAAGTGGGTTCAAATCTATGAACTGAGGAAACCTTGCATGACTCTTCACTTATTAAATCATTACATGTCGTTTCCTTGTATTATCTGGCTAGTGAATTGATTGCTGTTGTCTTGTTGTTTTCTACACACAAAGCAAAAAGTGGGTTCAAATCTATGAACTGAGGAAACCTCGCATGACTCTTCACTGACGTTTCCTTTTATTATTTGGCTAGTGAATTGATTGAAGAATTCAGCTATAAAATTCATTGGGGACGATATTTCCCGCTGGGGTGTTGAGTAAACGTAGGTACAACTGGTACATACACATTACACATCACATGCACACAACTTGGTGCTGGGTTTTTCATAAAATAGCAGATAGTAAAGTGCTTAGTCTATATTGCATGCACACATCACATGTCGCTTGTACATGGCATTTCAGCAGATAGAAATGTATTGAGTCTATAGCGCATGTGCCCAGTAAACGTAGGTGATGCACATCACTCATGTAGCTTGTACCTGCACACAACTTGGTGGTGGGTTTTAAATAGAATAGCAGATGGTAGTGTACTCAGTCTATAGCGCGTGTACACATCACATGTCGCTTGTAACTGGCAGATAACTTGGTGGTGGGTTTTAAATAGAATATCAGATGGGAATATACTGACAGCCGTATTCATTAGAATCCGCTGAACAGATGAATAGTTATGCACTGCATAAGGATTTATGTAGCCACTATACAACGTTGCATAAATTGTTATGCATAAAATATTTTTCATCCCATTATAGTTATAATGAGCTTGTGCCAAAATTAGTACCATAAAGGAGAAATCTATTACGTTTCACTTTCAAAACTGACAAAGGAGACCCAGCTGTGTGTGTGCTGTGTGAAAAATCAATGGAATTAATTCTGCTGGCGATTGGATTGTTTTTGTTTTTTTATTAATTTCTTTTAATATTATTATAATTAGCCAGTTACTTTGTTTGTGTTTGCAAATAAAATTAAAAATATTTGAAACAAAAAAAACGTCGTTTTTGATTTATTCCATGAATTGTTCCATTTACTCACATCGTGATGTTTTTGTTGAGGAGAAAAATAAAAGGGTGGTGCTTATTTTGTAATGCTTAAAATGTATTTGTATTTTTTCGTGAAAGGGATGAAGGTGAATCTTTGTATAATTTTATTTAAATCACGCATGCCGTCGAGCATTTGCAAAAGTTGTAAGATTTGATGGAAAATCTTTAAATCTTTTACATTTATTAAGTACATTCTATAAAATAAAGTGTACAAAAAAATATTCTTAATTTTATTTAAACAATATCACAACAAAAATGTACAATAAATTAACAAAACCAACATTTTTTATTGTTGTATTTTATTCTATAAAATATTTTGATAGTAAGATTTCAACACCTCAAAGATTACAAAAATAAGCGCCCCCCTAATATCTATCTACATTATTGTTGTGTGTGAGTCAAAGTGACATTCCGATACTAAACAACCCTTATGTTGGCTCTATACAACCTCCAAACGCGTTTAGCTTATGTTGCCTCTATTCAACGTTGCATAAGTTTATGAATAAGATTTTTGCGTTCAGAGGCATTATAAAGAGTGCATAGCACTATGCACTCGCTATAATTCGTTTATGCATAAGGCTGTGAGTGTATAGCGCATGTGCCCAGTAAACGTAGGTGATACACATCATCATCCCTTTAAGCAAGCGAGTCCGTTTTGGATCCGAAACCAGTTCATAAACGACCCAAAGCCGGATCCAAACGATTCCAAATCGGATCAAATTAGTATGGAAATTAGAATCACCACGGAGCCATTATGTGAATGTATTGTGAGAGAGAGAGTATTCCAATTCACCATACTCCGAGAAAACGGAGCCTAAATGGAATCCAAAGCGGACCAACAAAAATGAATGAATCTTCCCCACCTAGTCGAGTTTCTACATTGCATACAAAAAAAAAAAAAAAAAAACAAACAGAATTTTGTTCATTTCAAGACTTTATTTTTATTTATCAATTATAAAAGGTACATTATATATTTCCACAACTTAACATATACATATAATTAACAGTAAACTTGTATTTTTGCTTGGAAATTTCTTAGTTTTCACAAGAAAAAAAGATAAAAAAGCAATGGTCTTCGCCACGCTACCTACAAAAACGAACTAAAAAAAAGGTGATGGAAATTAAAACAAATTGACTGTACTCTCTCTATTTCTCCGTGAATAAAAAAAAATTCTCTCGATTCCTGTTCTTCTTTTCACATGCGTACACAGAAAATTTGTTTATGTGTGTGAGACACTCAGTTTTTTTTGGATTCCCAAGTGATTCCAAAGTGAACCGAGAAATTCGGCTGCGTGATTTTGCTTGAAGGGATGTAGCTTGTACCTGTCACATAACTTGCTGGTGGGTTTAAAATAGAATACCAGGTAGAAATGTACTGAGTCTATAGCGCGTGTGCTAAATATACGTAGGTGATACAGACCACATGTAGCTTGTAAGTGGTACATAATTTGGTGGGGGATTATAAATATTTGTGTTTGCATTACATAAGTTAGCCAGAAAGATATTTATTGAGTATATACGGCTTGTATTTAATAAACGTATTTATAGAAACAGAGCTTGATGGTGGTGGGTTTCACTTGGTACAAAAATCCAATTGTAACCAGCACACATGAAGTTTACTCAGTAAAGAGATTTTTTATAGCAATCACATAGAAACTTTAGTACATAACATTTACATTTAAGTTTCTGTACTGAGTGCATAGATTATTCCCTCAGTGTAGAAAAAAAAGTTTGCTTTGCTTACTTCACGCAGCAAGGACTTTTTCGAGAAAAAGAGTTCTGATCATGTTTCAACTTAAAATCAAGAGTTCTAGAGTTCCTGATGGGTTTTTGAAAGAATTCTGCAAAATTGGAAAAGGTTCCATTGACTTAGAACCATACATTTTCAAAATCCAAAAAAATAAAAAGAGGAGTTCTGATTAGAGTTCCCGATAGCAAACAAAGAGTTCTGAACATTTTATTAATAACTCTTTTTCTAAAACTTATTTTTCAAAAGTTATGCGCAAATTAAGGTGCCCATTGACTTAGAACCAAAAGTTTTCAAAACTCCAACAAAAAAAAAGGAGTTCTGATTAGAGTTCCTTATAGCAAACAAAGAGTTCTGAACATTTTGTTAATAACTTTTTTTTCTAAAACTTATTTTTCAAAAGTTATGCGAAAATTAATGTGCCCATTGACTTAGAACAAAAAAATTTCAAAATCCAAAAAAGTAAAAAAAAGGAGTTCTGATTAGAGTTCCCGATAGGAAACAAAGAGTTCTGAACATTTTATTTACAACTTTTTTTTCTAAAACGTGTTTTTCAAAAGTTATGCGCAAATTAAGGTGCCCATTGACTTAGAACCAACAATTTAATAAAATCCAATAAAATAAAAAAACGGAGTTCTGATAAGAGTTCCCGATAGCAAACAAACAGTTCTGAACATTTTATTAATAACATTTTTTTCTAAAACTTCTATGGGGGACGAAAAAAGTACCCCGAACGTACGTATTAAGAAATATTAAAATTACTTCTGTTTTAAGTGCAGTGAATGAATATAATTAAATTAAAAAGTACAAGTGACCTCAACTCACGAAATAAATGTGTTTCGCCCAGATTGACAGTGGGGTCTTCAATCAGTCTGTCTATACAGTATAGGCGAACTTCCATAACTCGAATTTCTTTAAGTCGAATTTCTCTATAATTCAAATTTCTATTGAGAACTTTGCTTTTTAAACTTTATTTTCATGAATTTTGCTCTTCATAATTCGAACTTCTGTAACTCGAACTTCTCTATGTTTCAAACTTTTTAGATTGCGTTTGATGTCAAAAAGTCTCTTTAACTCGAATTTCTCTCATTGGGGAAATCCCTATTGTTTCAATTTTTTTAATTAACTCTAGTCTACTATTATTATATTTGACGCTTTTCATTAGGACACATATTTTTCTCTTTGCTCAAAATCGGGAAATCCCGTTTTGTTTCTATTTTTTTGAAAATAACTTGAATCTACTATGGTTAATTTTGAAAGTTTCTTTGTGGTAGAGGAATGGCTGTGTTCAAAGGTTGTATATTTTTCATTTGAACTTTGATTTTGAACGGGTTAAGAAGTTTTTATGAGCAGAAGTTCCTAGTTTTGTTCCAAATTTCAATGAGAAAAGGAAGAAATTACGAATTTCAATGTCAGGAAGAAAATTAAAGCATCTAACTTTTGAACAAAAACTGAAGGCCATCAGTGAAGTTAAGAGTTATTTAAAAAAAAAAATAGGGGCCATAAAATATGGTTTACCTCCACTCTCCACTATACTTAAATTAAATGGCATTGTTCAGAAAACACTTTCTGGAGAAAGTGCCTCAATTAACCATGAAGACTGCGAGCAAAATATTCTACCAAAGCTAGTCGAAGGCTACAGTGAAGATGACACCTTTAATCTAGACGAAACTGACCCCTTTCCAAACAAAACCTTAGCTTTTAAAGACGCGAAATGTCATGGAGGAAAACATAGTAAGGAGCGGGTAACATGAATGATTGCAGCAAATATGAGTGGAAAAGAAAAACTTAAAATTCTATTGATCGGCAAAAGCAATAAGCCACGATGCTTACAAGGCATAAAGTCTTTGCCTGTTTAGTACGGAGGTAACAAAAAGTCATGGATGGTAACTGCCTTTTTTGAAGATTGGGTTAGAGAATGAGAAAGGTGTTTTTTAATCAAAAACAAAAAGTCTTGCTTTTTGTTGACAATTGCAGTGCTCACAAATCTCCAATAAACTTAAAGTCTATTAAGCTTGTTTTTTTTCTTATTTCTGGACCAAGGTGTAATACAGAATTGTAAGTGCTTCTCCAAAAAAAAAAAAGAATCATCGGAAACATCCTTCACTGAGAAAATTAATATTTTTTTTTGCGTTTGCGAGTAATGAATTTCGTTTGCTGTAATTGTAATACATTTGCTGGAAATGTAATACAATCCCTGCAAACGTATTTCATTTGTAGCAATTGTATTACAGTCGCCACAGAAAGTAATTCCATTGCATCAAACATATAACAAATAACCCATTCGTTCGGAGCTCAATTTGCCTGGGTTGATTACGGTAAATGGCAATGTTTCCCAAATTCAAACGACATGATGTTTGCAAGCAAATGTAATTGTTTATGGCAAACGAATGAATCGATTGCGAATTAAGCTTTTGAAATGCAGTTTGCTGCAAAAAGTTTTACGTTTACTATATAAATTACAATTGTTTGCAACGAATGAATCGAACATTTGGGTCGAATGGTTAATTCGTAGAAAGTAAATTTATTTGTAGCAAACGATTGAATGATTGCAGGGTATATATTTTTAAATCTTATTTTTACAAATTAACTTAATGCTTGTGGTAAACATTTCATGCTTTTGTGGCGAAAGAATTTTTGATTTTAGGTTTCTATAAAAGAAATTCGCTTGCAGAAATAAATTTACTATTTGGAAAAAGTATTTTATTTGTTTAATTCCTATCTAACCAATTTCAGGTTATCTATAGGGCAAGTATTGGGTACGTTTCAATACTTGTTTTGCTTTATCAATTTGGTATTGTTCTGAAGTTCAGCACTACTTGTACAAAAAATCAAATTTCAATTGAAAATATGTTGCATTTTAAAAGAATGCGATTCAAAATTGAAAATTTGTTGCTTTAAAAAATAGCAAAGTCAAAATTCGAAAATATTTGCATTAAAAAATAAAATAAATGCTAGTTTAAAAATCTTTGTATTAAAAATAATTGTTAAAATAATTACATTCAAAATAAAAGTTCAATTTTAAAAATTACCTACATCTCCGTTGTTCATTTCGAAAAACAATGCCGCAAAATTTTAGATGATTAAGTACGATGTTAAGTCAATTTCAGTATGATACTAGGTTAAAAATTGTGTTTTGCTAATTTTAAACGAGTTTAGCATCGTACTATCTCCTTTCATTTTCACATCTTTTTAGTATCCAACTGGAGAATGGAAAATTTTACTCCAGGTATAGCATAGACCCGAGGGTTGCCGGTTCGATCCCTGCTGGTGCCCAACTTTTTTTTTTGTAATAATGAAGTTGAAATGATAAAAATATAAACATTTAAATACTTATTTAAAGCACATGTTGGGTTTCCATCAATATATAATTAATTTACAACGCATTAAAAGAATTATTGTGTTAAACAAAACGATTTTCTTAAAAGTTTTGATTCAGTCCTAGGAGCACATCTACGTAGTAATAGTTTAAAACAAAAACTGACCCAATATTTTGAATACTTCGGTCGTCCTCGTCATAGTTAAAATAATTAAAATACATGAAATTGTCTAAGCCACATCTCTTAATCAGTACATTTCCTCTGCTCAACTAAATGAAAGGAAAATGTGTGAAGTTTTCAACTGATTAACATTTTGCCGGAGGATTTTTATGGATTTATGTTTTTCAATTAAAATAAAATAATATAATTTCAGAATTGAGGGAAAACCAGCAGCCACTGTATTGATTGTGACAAACGTACAATTCATTAGCAACAAACGTGTTATTCATTTGTCATAACCACTTTGATCTTCTAAAACAATAGACCCATTCGCTTGTCGTTAAAGTATTAACGTTTACTCTAAAAGCACCATTCGTTTGCCACAAACAGTAAATATGTTTACAAAACACCATTATTCGTCTGACAGAAACACTACATTCGTTTGACACAAACACTCTATTTGTTTGAAACAAACGATAGAATTTTGCTACAACAGTATGAATTGTTTGTCTCAAACGAATTTAAGAGTTTGCTGCAAACGAACTGTCAAAACTGGCTGGCAAACGAAAAAGTCGTTTGGGCAATTTTTACGTTTGTCGCAAACGATTCCTTCCCTCAGTGTTGACTCGCTAGAAGAAGGGAATGTTAGTTCAAAAATTTTCTTACTGGATTGCATACAAAATGTTTCAATGTCATGGAACTGCGATGTTAAGAGCTCCACAATACGAAATTCTTTTTGTTAAAGCTGGATTTGGGAAACACTCTATTTGGGATGAAGAAGATGATTTAAGTTAGGCAGAGCTAAGAGAAATTCACGCAGACTTTGGTGTACCCATAAATGAGTTCAGAGAAATGCAAGAGAATTTTTCGCGTATACAAAGTACACAAGATATAAAATGTAGCCTTCCAGAATACATTAACTTGGATAGTGAAATTATTGTTTGCCACATGCAGTCTGATGCAGAAATTATGCTTTCGGTAACTTCTGATGAAGTAGAAAACATAAGTGACGATGAAATTGATGCTGATGCAGATCCAGGCAATGACTTTATCGTGAAGCCGAAACAAGCTGAGGTCAATGAAGCCTTTGACACAATATGTGATGTTCTTCTCACTGAACACAATACGCCGGATCATTTTTTTAATGCAATACATGAGATGAAAATTTTTTATAAATTAAAATGTAATGAAAAAAACGTCAACGAATGATTACTGACTTTTTTTAAGCTACAAAAATCATTTGCACTTTTGAATATTCTTTTAAATAAAATAAAACAATTAAAAGGTAATAAAAAAAACGTCAACGAATGATTACTGACTTTTTTTAAGCTACAAAAATCATTTGCACTTTTGAATATTATTTTAAATAAAATAAATCATTTTTTTCTCATTGCCTTAAATTGAAGTTTCTATAACTCGAATTTTTTGTATTTAGTTATTTTGTAATTTTTTTTTTGTTTATTTTTATTTTTAATTTTTTTTTTCATATATTTTTATTTTTTTAAAGAATTTTAACAAAAAGCTAAAAGTAATGAAACATGTTATTAAAAAAATGAATCTGTTTTTCGTGTAATGAATCTGTGTCGGAGGACACAGCTTACACGACGAAACTTCCGGCAACGGACACAGGCTGGCAGACTTTGCGGCGGGGCGAAATGTCATCATCTCAAGCACCTACTTCCCACACCTCAATATACACAAGGGGACTTGGCGGTCGCGTGATCAACTAATCGTCAACCAAATCGACCACGTTGCGATAGACGCGAGATATGCTTCCAGTATCTTGGACGTCCGAACGTTCCGAGGGGCCAACATTGACTCGGATCACTACCTGGTGGTAGCTAGACTACGTATGCGGAGCAGATGCTGTGAAAAGATTCGATGTCGAGAAGCTTAAATCGCAAGAGACCGCCAGAGCTTTTGCAGACCACGTAACTCTTAATTTCTCATGAGGTCCGCCACCAGCATTAAGTGCAGAGGACCAGTGGGAACACTGTCAACAAGCCATCAGAAGTGCCGCCTCTGATGTGCTGGGTTTCACTAGGTGAATAAAACGAAACCCCTGGTTCGATGAAGAGTGCTGGCTAGCGCATGCAGCTAAGGACGAGGCCTACCAGGCAATGCTGCAGACTCGAACAAGAGCTGCTGAGAGAGTGGCCCGGGAGGTCTACGGGCTGAAACGAAAAGAGGAACGCCGACTTCTCACGAGGAAAAAGAGAGAGCACGAGAAGCGGGCGGTAGAGTCTATTGATGGTTGTAGCGGTAAGGGAGATGTTATCAGAGGGTGAAGCGATCCACCTAAGGATACAAGGCTAGAACGGAAGCCTGCCGAGATGAGAGTGGGAATATGGTAGTAGACACACAGTCAGTGCTGAGGATCTGGAAAGAACACTTCTCTAGACTGCTTAATGGCGAAGAAAGCGAAGATTCCGCTAATAGGCTGAACGCTCCATTCAACTTGGACGATGATGGCCAAGAGTTCCGTCCACCCGACCTAACCGAAGTGCGGCTGGCGATATCCAAACTAAAGTCGTACAAGGCTGCTGGTGCGGATGGCTTACAAGCCGAACTATTTAAATCAGCGGGAGATGAATTTGCTAGGAGCATACACCAGGTCATCTGCAAAATTTGGTCGGAGGAAAGTATGCCCGATGAATGGAACCTCTGTATAGTGTGCCCCATCCATAAAAAGGGAGATGTTCTGAAATGTACCAACTATAGAGGAATTAGTCTCCTAAACGTCGCTTATAAAATCTTGTCGGCCATCCTGTGTGACCGCCTAAAACCTTTTGTCAACGAACTGATCGGCCCTTATCAGTGCGGTCTTAGTCCAGGCAAGTCAACCGTCGATCAAATGTTCACACTCCGACAGATTTTAGAAAAATCCTGGGAATTCCAGATCGATACACACCACCTTTTGATCGATTTTAAAGTCGCGTATGATAGCGTGAAAAGGGACGAATTATACAGAGCCATGTCGAGTCTCGGCATCCCTGCCAAACTCGTCCGCCTGTGCAGGATGACGATGGAGAAATCTCGCTGCTCCGTCAAAATTGGTACGAACACCACCGATTCCTTTGATGTTGAGAAAGGATTGAGGCAAGGCGACGCATTATCATGCAACCTATCCAACATCGTTCTTGAAGCCATTGTACGCAACTCACATGTCAACACCAGCGGTACAATCTATCAAAAGTCCGTTCAATTGCTTGCATATGCGGATGACATAGACATTGTCGGCAGAACGAAGCGAGCTGTGGCAGGGGAATTTGCGTGCATTGAATCGGAGGCGGCTAGAATAGGATTGGCGGTTAATGAGGACAAGACGAAGTATATGCTGTCATCGAGAGAGGAATCTCAACATCGTCGACTCGGGCAAAATATCACGATGGACAGATATAACTTCGAAGTTGTCAAGGACTTTGTCTACCTGGGCTCCACTATTACATCGCAGAATGACATCAGTGCAGAGATCAAGCGAAGAATTACTCTTGCCAACCGCTGTTTCTTCGGTCTAAGAAGGCATTTAAGTAGTAAGACCCTCTCTCAGAGAACCAAGGAGACTTCATACAAGACCCTTATTATTCCGGTCCTGCTTTATGGGTCAGAACATGGACACTGAAAGATTCGGATACAAATCTGCTAGGGTGCTTAGAGAGGAAGATTCTTCGTGTGATTTTCGGTCCGGTGTGTATCGAAGGAGTATGGAGGAGAAGATTCAACGACGAGCTATACGGGCTATACAGCGACGTTGACCTGGTCAAAAAGCTGAAAATACAGCGGCTGAGATGGCTGGGGCACGTGGAGCGTATGGACAGCAACGCATCTGCCCGACGAGTCTTCGAATCCACCCCGATGGGGTACGCAGCAGAGGAAGAACCCGTAACAGGTGGCGCAATCAAGTGAAAGACGACATCAAAGCACTCGGTGTGCGCAACTGGAAGCGGCTAGCTAGGGACAGAGCTTGCTAGAGGGGCTTGTTAGTTGAGGCCGAAGCCCATCCTGGGCTGTGAGCGCCATCAAAAATGAAAAAAAAAACTGAAAATTAAATGAGTTTTATTCTTATTTTGTAATTTTTTTTTTGTTTTTTTTCTTATTTTTATTTTTTTTTCTTATTTTGTAATTTGGTAAGGTAATGAAACATGTTATACAATAAATTAATCTGTTTTTCGTGTAACTAATAAAAATTAAGTGATTTTTTCTTATTTTGAATTTTTTTTTTTGTTTTTTTCTTATTTTTATTTTTATTTTTAGTTTTTAATTTTTTTTTTATTTTGTATTTTTTTTGTCTATTTTAATTTTTGATTTTTTTGTTTTTTTTTTTTTTTATTTTTTGTAATAATTTTAATAAAAAATTAAAAGTTATGAAAAAATGTTACAAAAAATGTATCTGTTTTTCGCGTAACTAATGAAAATTAAAAGAGTTTTATTCTTATTTTGTAATTTTTTTTTGTTTTTTTCTTATTTTTATATATTTTTCTTATTTTTTTTTTTTTTTTTAAAGAATTTTAATAAAAAACAAAGTAATGAAACATGTTATACAAAAAATGTATCTGTTTTTCGTGTAACTAATGAAAATTGAAAGTGAATCAATAATAGGATGAGTATTAAGAATACATTATTTATTTCTTTGTATACATAATTAAATCTGGTTTGAGTTCCACATTGTTTGATGCATGGTGTACTTCACTGTTGAGGTC
This sequence comes from Melangyna quadrimaculata, assembly GCA_949320155.1. Taxonomy (NCBI): domain Eukaryota; kingdom Metazoa; phylum Arthropoda; class Insecta; order Diptera; family Syrphidae; genus Melangyna; species Melangyna quadrimaculata. The sequence goes on from OX439483.1 coordinate 236,503,223, forward strand.
ATCGTACAATTTCCAGCTTTTGACATTGAATACATATGCTGTATAATGGCCATTTTAATTTTCTGGACTTAGTTACATGAAGTTATCGTTTCAATGGAGGTGAGGAACATTTTGATTTAGCGTCAATTGATTTAAAAGAAGCTGAAATACATTTTTTTTCAACAATATTTGGTTCAATATTTTTGGTTCTAAGTCAATGGGCACCTCAATTTGCGCATAACTTTTGAAAAATAAGTTTTAGAAAAAAAGTTATTAATAAAATGTTCAGAACTCTTTGTTTGCTATCGGGAACTCTAATTAGAACTCCTTTTTTTATTTTTTTGGATTTTTAAAATTGTTGGTTTTAAGTCAATGGGCACCTTAATTTGCCCTAACTTTTCCAATTTTGCAGAACTCTTTCTAAAACCCATCAGGAACTCTAAAAGTCTTGATTTTAAGTTGAAAAACATGGTCAGAACTCTTTTTCTCGAAAAATTCCTTGCTGCGTGAAGTTAGCAAAAAAAACTTTTTTTTTCTATTTTTAACACTTTATTTGCCAGAACTATTGAAAAAAAAGTATGAGGAAATCTAGAACTCTTTATTTGCTACCGGAAACTCTCATTTTTTATTCAATTTTAAACAATTCTTTTGCTAACTTCACAGGACTTGTGAAAATCATTTTCATTTCTAGATTTGATTAAATCTATTGAATATATTTATCCATGTCTTCACGAATATCATCTTCTTGAATGTTCATTTCTTGCGAACTGTCGCAGTTTGGACACATGTAACTCTTAAAAAACATAGAACACGTTAGTCCCAATGTTCAACAACCACAGCTTCCGTGAAAACCGGTTGAACATGAACATCCGCATGCAATTTTTCTAACCAAAATGAAGTGAAGGAGCTTGATTCTTGGTTTAAGGTATCAATTCATATTTATATTGATACCGAGAGGATAAGGACTAATTTCCAAAGGACTTTATTACTAAACAAAGCTGTGCAGTGAACAAAATTGAATCCTCTCGAGCGGGGGTGGACAATATCTAAATAAAGGTTAATACCTAAGACCATGAATCAAGCTTCTTCACTAGATATTTACTGATTTATCTATTTAAAACAAAATAATGCTTTATGAACAGCTTGCATGTAGTTGGCCCACCAACTATTGAGTTGAGCAAAACTGTTAATTGCAATCGTTTGTACATCGTTTGTCTACGTTTGTATAAGTTTTAGATTCGTTTGTACACTCACCGTTTTTTTTATATAGCCACTTCAAAAAAATTTACGGAGTTTGGCCCACCAACTATAACGCTCGAAAAATCTGGAAATGCAGTTCGATAGATAATCGTTTGTCTATGTTTGTCTTTTTTTTTTTTTCGTTTGTATACGTCCCAAATTTTTTTGACAAAAAAATTTTTTTTAACCAAATTTTATTAATATTTTAAAACATATGCATTCGTTTGTCTCTTTCTTATAATGATTTTTCATCGTGTTATTTTTTTTAATTTGTATTTACTTCTATTTTTAAATAATTATTACTTTTTTGGGACATGTAGTTGGCCCACCAACTATAACGCTCGAAAAATCTAAAAACGCAGTTCGATAGAAAATCGTTTGTCTATGTTTGTCTTTTTTTTTTTCGTTTGTATACGTCCCAAATTTTTTTGACAAAAAAATTTTTTTTAACCAAATTTTATTAAAATTTTTAAACATATGCATTCGTTTGTCTCTTTTTTATAATGATTTTTCATCGTGTTATTTTTTTTAATTTGTATTTATTTCTATTTTTAAATAATTATTACTTTTTTGGGACATGTAGTTGGCCCACCAACTATAACGCTCGAAAAATCTAAAAACGCAGTTCGATAGAAAATCGTTTGTCTATGTTTGTCTTTTTTTTTTTTCGTTTGTATACGTCCCAAATTTTTTTGACAACAAAATTTTTTTTAACCAAATTTTATTAAAATTTTAAAACATATGCATTCGTTTGTCTATTTTTTATAATGATTTTTTATCGTAGTAATTTTTTTAATTTGTATTTATTTCTATTTTTAATTAATTATATATTAATTATATGGAGCATGTAGTTGGCCCACCAACTATAACGCTCGAAAAATCTAAAAACGCAGTTCGATAGAAAATCGTTTGTCTATGTTTGTCTTTTTTTTTTTCGTTTGTATACGTCCCAAATTTTTTTGACAACAAAATTTTTTTTAACCAAATTTTATTAAAATTTTTAAACATATGCATTCGTTTGTCTCTTTTTTATAATGATTTTCCATCGTGTTAGTTTTTTTAATTTGTATTTATTTCTATTTTTAATTAATTATTACTTTTTTTGGGACATATAGTTGGCCCACCAACTATAACGCTCGAAAAATCTAAAAACGCAGTTCGATAGAAAATCGTTTGTCTATGTTTGTCTTTTTTTTTTTTCGTTTGTATACGTCCCAAATTTTTTTGACAACAAAATTTTTTTTAACCAAATTTTATTAAAATTTTAAAACATATGCATTCGTTTGTCTATTTTTTATAATGATTTTTTATCGTAGTAATTTTTTTAATTTGTATTTATTTCTATTTTTAATTAATTATATATTAATTATATGGAGCATGTAGTTGGCCCACCAACTATAACGCTCGAAAAATCTAAAAACGCAGTTCGATAGAAAATCGTTTGTCTATGTTTGTCTTTTTTTTTTTCGTTTGTATACGTCCCAAATTTTTTTGACAACAAAATTTTTTTTAACCAAATTTTATTAAAATTTTTAAACATATGCATTCCTTTGTCTCTTTTTTATAATGATTTTCCATCGTGTTAGTTTTTTTAATTTGTATTTATTTCTATTTTTAATTAATTATTACTTTTTTTGGGACATATAGTTGGCCCACCAACTATAACGCTCGAAAAATCTAAAAACGCAGTTCGATAGAAAATCGTTTGTCTATGTTTGTCTTTTTTTTTTTTCGTTTGTATACGTCCCAAATTTTTTTGACAACAAAAATTTTTTTAACCAAATTTTATTAAAATTTTAAAACATATGCATTCGTTTGTCTATTTTTTATAATGATTTTTTATCGTAGTAATTTTTTTAATTTGTATTTATTTCTATTTTTAATTAATTATATATTAATTATATGGAGCATGTAGTTGGCCCACCAACTATAACGCTCGAAAAATCTAAAAACGCAGTTCGATAGAAAATCGTTTGTCTATGTTTGTCTTTTTTTTTTTCGTTTGTATACGTCCCAAATTTTTTTGACAACAAAATTTTTTTTAACCAAATTTTATTAAAATTTTTAAACATATGCATTCGTTTGTCTCTTTTTTATAATGATTTTCCATCGTGTTAGTTTTTTTAATTTGTATTTATTTCTATTTTTAATTAATTATTACTTTTTTTGGGACATATAGTTGGCCCACCAACTATAACGCTCGAAAAATCTAAAAACGCAGTTCGATAGAAAATCGTTTGTCTATGTTTGTCTTTTTTTTTTTCGTTTGTATACGTCCCAAATTTTTTTGACAAAAAAATTTTTTTTAACCAAATTTTATTAAAATTTTTAAACAAATGCATTCGTTTGTCTCTTTTTTATAATGATTTTTGACCGTATTAATTTTTTTAATTTGTATTTATTTCTATTTTTATTTAATTATATAATCTTTTTGGAGCATTTAGTTGGCCCACTAACTGTAACGCTCGAAAAATCTAAAAACGCAGTTCGATAGAAAATCGTTTGTCTTCTTTTTTTTCGTTTGTATACGTCTAAAAATTTTTTTGACAAAAAAAATTTTTTTAACCAAATTTTATTACAATTTTGAAACATATGCATTCGTTTGTCTCTTTTTTATAATGATTTTCCATCGTGTTAATTTCTTAAATTGTATTTATTTCTATTTTTAATTAATCATTACTTTTTTTGGGACATGTAGTTGGCCCACCAACTGCATTCTCTTTTATTTGGGTGTCCACAGTTTCAACTTGTATTCGAAATTGCGATAATTAAGACTTTATCCTTTTTTTCTATTCTTTTTAAGGAGTGTCCTGCATTTAGGCTGCATTTAAAAAGACTTAAGTTACACCTTGAGTATATTATTTATTCAGTTAAAATAATTAAAAAAACCCAAACAAAAATAATTCTAATTCTATAGGTACTTGTTCATTAACTTGAACTTTGCCGTCGGCTTAAGGCTTTTAATGAGTTTCTTTTTTTTATGAAATAGAAAGTAATTATGGGTACAAATACCTATGCATGCCTATTATAGATATTGATAGGTAGTAACCAAATTTTTGAGTACCTACCTAACTACGTACGAGTTTTTTCAGCGAATGGATAAGGGGGGGGTTTACTTAAAATAAATCAAAATTATTTTAACTCGAACATAATCATGAAATGTGTATTTCCTGTAGTTCCAAAAACCCATTTTTAATAAAAATTCAGCATGCCTGAATAAAAAAAATACCTGCATGTGTTTTACTCGTGTCAGAAGCAAATACATTTTTGCCTCAAAAACCTACTTTTACAAAGAAAAAACCTATACGCCTTTTAAAAAAAATACCTCAACCGAATAATAAATAGCTACCCAGCTCATTTCAGAAAGAGTTTATAGGTACCTAGTTTTAGAAAACTAAACTTCACTCATCGTCATCCTCATCTCATCGCAGATCGCACTAGCCAGAGGCAGTGTTGCCACTTTACTTCAATTGAAGTAGATCTACTTCTTTTTTTTCAATTTATTTTTAAAAATACTTCCTACTTTGCACCATCGCCAATTGAAATCCACTTCTTTTTTAAAATCGTTGCTTCATCCTACTTCAACCTTTAAAAAAAAAGTCAAATCTACTTCTTTTTTATCTCTTTACTCTGGTAGGGATTTATGCTGCATTTACACGAATGGCAAAATGCTATTTTATCTGTCAAATTATAGCCATTTTTCTTTGCATCGTGTAAACGCTCTAAATACTGGCAAAAAAAATTATTTCTGCCATTATTTTACCATTTTTTTGGCAGAAATATTGGCAGCTTTGAAATGCATGTGGATCTGGCATTACATTACAAAAATTAACTTGTAATAAAATTATTCATATATTAACACATGTCAAATCGTGTGGGATAAAATGTCGGGTTGTGTAGGCTGGGCTTTCATATTTTGTTTCCACACTATTCTACGTCCCACTTTTTTCACATGTATTAATACACAGTGGGCTAGTGTAGAAGGCCTTTAACACAATACAAATACACAACTGAGTAATTTAACAAAGCATATGTATGTAAATATAAGATCTGAAAGGATTTCAATCACGTTGCGTATTCAAACCAATTTCAAACCATGTATGTAAGTATGCAGCCTAAATGCAGGGCACTCCTTAAAAAGAATAGAAAAAAAGGATAAAGTCTTAATTATCGCAATTTCGAATACAAGTTGAAACTGTGGACACCCAAATAAAAGAGAATGCAGTTGGTGGGCCAACTACATGTCCCAAAAAAAGTAATGATTAATTAAAAATAGAAATAAATACAATTTAAGAAATTAACACGATGGAAAATCATTATAAAAAAGAGACAAACGAATGCATATGTTTCAAAATTGTAATAAAATTTGGTTAAAAAAATTTTTTTTGTCAAAAAATTTTTAGACGTATACAAACGAAAAAAAAGAAGACAAACGATTTTCTATCGAACTGCGTTTTTAGATTTTTCGAGCGTTACAGTTAGTGGGCCAACTAAATGCTCCAAAAAGATTATATAATTAAATAAAAATAGAAATAAATACAAATTAAAAAAATTAATACGGTCAAAAATCATTATAAAAAAGAGACAAACGAATGCATATGTTTAAAAATTTTAATAAAATTTGGTTAAAAAAAATTTTTTTGTCAAAAAAATTTGGGACGTATACAAACGAAAAAAAAAGACAAACATAGACAAACGATTTTCTATCGAACTGCGTTTTTAGATTTTTCGAGCGTTATAGTTGGTGGGCCAACTATATGTCCCAAAAAAAGTAATAATTAATTAAAAATAGAAATAAATACAAATTAAAAAAACTAACACGATGGAAAATCATTATAAAAAAGAGACAAACGAATGCATATGTTTAAAAATTTTAATAAAATTTGGTTAAAAAAAATTTTGTTGTCAAAAAAATTTGGGACGTATACAAACGAAAAAAAAAAAGACAAACACAGACAAACGATTTTCTATCGAACTGCGTTTTTAGATTTTTCGAGCGTTATAGTTGGTGGGCCAACTATATGTCCCAAAAAAAGTAATAATTAATTAAAAATAGAAATAAATACAAATTAAAAAAACTAACACGATGGAAAATCATTATAAAAAAGAGACAAACGAATGCATATGTTTAAAAATTTTAATAAAATTTGGTTAAAAAAAATTTTGTTGTCAAAAAAATTTGGGACGTATACAAACGAAAAAAAAAAAGACAAACATAGACAAACGATTTTCTATCGAACTGCGTTTTTAGATTTTTCGAGCGTTATAGTTGGTGGGCCAACTATATGTCCCAAAAAAAGTAATAATTAATTAAAAATAGAAATAAATACAAATTAAAAAAACTAACACGATGGAAAATCATTATAAAAAAGAGACAAACGAATGCATATGTTTAAAAATTTTAATAAAATTTGGTTAAAAAAAATTTTGTTGTCAAAAAAATTTGGGACGTATACAAACGAAAAAAAAAAAGACAAACATAGACAAACGATTTTCTATCGAACTGCGTTTTTAGATTTTTCGAGCGTTATAGTTGGTGGGCCAACTATATGTCCCAAAAAAAGTAATAATTAATTAAAAATAGAAATAAATACAAATTAAAAAAACTAACACGATGGAAAATCATTATAAAAAAGAGACAAACGAATGCATATGTTTAAAAATTTTAATAAAATTTGGCTAAAAAAAATTTTGTTGTCAAAAAAATTTGGGACGTATACAAACGAAAAAAAAAAAAGACAAACACAGACAAACGATTTTCTATCGAACTGCGTTTTTAGATTTTTCGAGCGTTATAGTTGGTGGGCCAACTATATGTCCCAAAAAAAGTAATAATTAATTAAAAATAGAAATAAATACAAATTAAAAAAACTAACACGATGGAAAATCATTATAAAAAAGAGACAAACGAATGCATATGTTTAAAAATTTTAATAAAATTTGGTTAAAAAAAATTTTGTTGTCAAAAAAATTTGGGACGTATACAAACGAAAAAAAAAAAGACAAACATAGACAAACGATTTTCTATCGAACTGCGTTTTTAGATTTTTCGAGCGTTATAGTTGGTGGGCCAACTATATGTCCCAAAAAAAGTAATAATTAATTAAAAATAGAAATAAATACAAATTAAAAAAACTAACACGATGGAAAATCATTATAAAAAAGAGACAAACGAATGCATATGTTTAAAAATTTTAATAAAATTTGGTTAAAAAAAATTTTGTTGTCAAAAAAATTTGGGACGTATACAAACGAAAAAAAAAAAAGACAAACATAGACAAACGATTTTCTATCGAACTGCGTTTTTAGATTTTTCGAGCGTTATAGTTGGTGGGCCAACTACATGCTCCATATAATTAATATATAATTAATTAAAAATAGAAATAAATACAAATTAAAAAAATTACTACGATAAAAAATCATTATAAAAAATAGACAAACGAATGCATATGTTTTAAAATTTTAATAAAATTTGGTTAAAAAAAATTTTGTTGTCAAAAAAATTTGGGACGTATACAAACGAAAAAAAAAAAAGACAAACATAGACAAACGATTTTCTATCGAACTGCGTTTTTAGATTTTTCGAGCGTTATAGTTGGTGGGCCAACTACATGTCCCAAAAAAGTAATAATTATTTAAAAATAGAAATAAATACAAATTAAAAAAAATAACACGATGAAAAATCATTATAAAAAAGAGACAAACGAATGCATATGTTTAAAAATTTTAAGAAAATTTGGTTAAAAAAAATTTTTTTGTCAAAAAAATTTGGGACGTATACAAACGAAAAAAAAAAAAGACAAACATAGACAAACGATTTTCTATCGAACTGCGTTTTTAGATTTTTCGAGCGTTATAGTTGGTGGGCCAACTACATGCTCCATATAATTAATATATAATTAATTAAAAATAGAAATAAATACAAATTAAAAAAATTACTACGATAAAAAATCATTATAAAAAATAGACAAACGAATGCATATGTTTTAAAATTTTAATAAAATTTGGTTAAAAAAAATTTTGTTGTCAAAAAAATTTGGGACGTATACAAACGAAAAAAAAAAAGACAAACATAGACAAACGATTTTCTATCGAACTGCGTTTTTAGATTTTTCGAGCGTTATAGTTGGTGGGCCAACTACATGCTCCATATAATTAATATATAATTAATTAAAAATAGAAATAAATACAAATTAAAAAAATTACTACGATAAAAAATCATTATAAAAAATAGACAAACGAATGCATATGTTTTAAAATTTTAATAAAATTTGGTTAAAAAAAATTTTGTTGTCAAAAAAATTTGGGACGTATACAAACGAAAAAAAAAAAAGACAAACATAGACAAACGATTTTCTATCGAACTGCGTTTTTAGATTTTTCGAGCGTTATAGTTGGTGGGCCAACTACATGTCCCAAAAAAGTAATAATTATTTAAAAATAGAAATAAATACAAATTAAAAAAAATAACACGATGAAAAATCATTATAAGAAAGAGACAAACGAATGCATATGTTTTAAAATATTAATAAAATTTGGTTAAAAAAAATTTTTTTGTCAACAAAATTTGGGACGTATACAAACGAAAAAAAAAAAAAGACAAACATAGACAAACGATTATCTATCGAACTGCATTTCCAGATTTTTCGAGCGTTATAGTTGGTGGGCCAAACTCCGTAAATTTTTTTGAAGTGGCTATATAAAAAAAACGGTGAGTGTACAAACGAATCTAAAACTTATACAAACGTAGACAAACGATGTACAAACGATTGCAATTAACAGTTTTGCTCAACTCAATAGTTGGTGGGCCAACTACATGCAAGCTTATGAACAAGTACTATTGGACGTATGGAATCTATCGGGCTGTAACAAAGAAAACGAATATCGACATCATCCAAGAGTCCTTCGTGGAATACTTTATGCACTTTGGTATAAAAGAAATAGCGAATTACATCATGACCTAAAAATAGAAATGGCTACAAAAGTTGTAAGAAAACACGCTGGTAAAAGAAAATTGAGGACTGTTTTCTAATAGCCTTCAATTTGCAGTTTTCCATACATTTAAAATTATTAGTCATAAAATAGTTATTTTTTGTCTTTTAGTAAATATAAATTACTTTTCTTCATAAAACAAATGAATTCAGTGTAGCAAAATTCCCGACACAACTAATGCTAGGTTTCCACTTGTCATTGAAAAGACACCCTGTCCTAGAAAGTTTGTCAATTTGCGTCTTTTCAATGACAAGTGGAAAACTAGCATAACGCCAAACAAATTTAAATGCAAGTGAAGTGCGCAAGATAGTTTTTACTTTTACATTTACGCAAGTTAAAAAGACGACTGCGTTTTGGGATAATCTGCTTTGCAGGGATTTTAATGTTTGCATTTAGGAACTATTTGCTTAGCATAATTTGCGCAAGTTTTGCGCTTAGGAATTTGCCCGATGTATCACACAAACAGCGACTGCACAGTCATATTAACTCTGAAATGGAGTCCGTATTAAACACAAGAAACAATGTTCGGAGATTAAGAAGAACCAAGCCTGATGAGCTAATGGTGTAATAGTCATATGGGAAAGTATAAAAAGTTTAAACTTCCCCCAAAACGATTAAAATTAAAACAAATTGGGAAAGAAAAATCAGTTGTCACCCCATTTTTGGGATATTCGAACAAAAACATACCATCTGAAAGTAAACCAAATCCACATAAAAGGTCAACTTATTTCAGTAATTGGTCAGCCACAGTTTTATGGCGACCTTTTAATGGCGATTTTGACTGACCTTTGATGGCGAATTGGTGATCTTTCGAATGGTATACTTTTTTTTGCGTATGTCTTATAAATAAGTTCCTAAAATCGCGTGTGACCTTCAAAAACTTTAAGTATTGTTAAAACTTTACTACGACTGAAACTATACTTGACCTTTTTTGACTTATCACCTTTTAGACAGCATACTTTTTTCCCATATATAAGGTAAGGATGAAAAGTTATGCTACTGATGAAGGGGTAAATCTTAGGATAGTAGATATCACTTTCATCTAAGCGTATGCTCTAGAAAATTGTGGGTCTCTATCCCTGCCAAATAATAAAACACAAACAATAGGAATGGTTGAGAGTTTTAACTTGTAAGTCACTTTGGGTCCAGGACCAGGCCCTATCCTTCTACGTGAAATGTGAGCCAAAGAATTTATTCTGTCGTATGAAAATGAATGCACATTCTAAAACTGCAATAAAACTGCTCCTTTTGTTTTTAGAAATATTTATTATGCCACATACAATTTCCTTTCTTTTTGTGTCGTTTTCGCAAGACATATTTTTATATATTACTTCAACAACAGTATAATCATATTAATTATATTTCATAACCTAGAATTATTATTGTGCTTAAGTTTATTTCTTTTAGAATTACTTTATAATTATATTTGGTTTGTTTAGTGGTCAACTTAAAACTAAAATTATAAATAATGATATTGTAATGTGTTGGATATGCTTAGAACATTTTAATTTTTTATTTTACTTAAAAACCAGTGTATGTATATATATAAACATTTAAAGTATGTTAAAATTATTGCAGAATGTTTATTGTTTAGTTATTGTTTGTAACAAAAATGTATAAATTTATTGGTTCACATATTTTATACATAACATAATAAAGATAGTAAAAAAGTTTATTAATGTAAGGTTATGTTTTAAAGTTGTAACAAATATATTTTTGTATGTAACAAGTGATGTTTAGGTTATAATTTAAGATTTTTGTTTAATATTTAACAACTTTGTTTTTATTAAATATTAAATATTAAAAAATATTTTATAACTAACATGATAACTTAAATATTTACATAACAGCTGTTTGTTAATCTTTGAAACAAATATAGGCATAATTAATTAAACTTAAGGAAAACATGCTCTCTTTATATTATGTAAGTTAACCCGATCGCCTAGGTCGTCGCCGACCGCAACCAAAGCTGATGTACCCGCCGTCGTCGTGGTCGTCGTCGTCGTCGTCGTAGTCAAGGTCATCGTCATTATCATCGACGATAACTATTTATGCTGACACAACTATTTCTATCAACGAAGTAGCTCCCACCGATGTCAACCACAATCCATGCGACAGGAAGTATGGAAATGTGATATCTTGCACACGCTGCAAGATAGAAACACTTCACAGGGTAGAGTAGAAGTTAGGTAGATTTTAAGCTTTAGTTTTTAAGAAGACTCAATACAATAAAGACAGAAGATAATAAAATTAACAAATACTTGTTATCTTTACTGGCGCCCAACTCGGAAGAACTTTTTGGAAATCTAAACAACATCAACATATATCATTCATCAATTACGAGTTTTAAGAATTATTTTCTTTTATGTAAAAATGTAAGAATTTGTCTATACTTTGAATATTTTTAATTGTAAAGTTTGCAAGTGTTATTTTTTTTTGTGAGTGCTCCTATTAATTTGAAATTAATTAAACTGCGTATAAATATCATTTACAGTTTTGGGGTTAATGAGTGAACCTGAGAATTTTGAAACACTATTAGAAAAGTTTAATAACTTACAAATAGGAAAAAAATAGAAACAAAAATGAATGCTACAGATTTAAAAGTATTAGTAGAATCCGCAGTCAGTGAAGCACCTTGAAGCACAAAAATTGGATTTTGAAAGAAAGTTAAGTGATGCAGTGAAAAATTTAACATTGACACAAAAAAAACCTGAAGTTGAAATTTTTAAATAAATTGAAATTGTGGAAGGTAGTAGGTGTGAAGAGTGTCTCGACATAGTTAAATCTCTTCCAGAATTTGAGGGCAAACAGGGCACTTATGTCTCTTGGCGTCAAGCGGTTCCCTCTGCTTACAAAGTTTTCGAAAAATACGATGGTAGTTCTAGACATTACCAGGCAGTTGGAATAATAAGAAATAAAATAAGAGGCCCAGCCGACGCTGTTTTGGCTTCATTCAATACAGTTTTAAATTTTAAAGCTATCATAGCTAGGTTAGATTTTACGTACGCCGATGTACGTCCGATTTATTTAATTGAGCAAGAGCTCAGTACATTGCGGCAAGGAAACCTTACCGTTCTAGAATATTATGACGAGATTGAAAAAAAACTTACTCTTCTTACAAACAAAACCAATATGTCATATGACAGTGCATTAGCCATTGCATTTAACGAAAAATACAGAAGAGACGCCCTTAGAGTTTTTATATATGGGTTAAAAAACCATTAAGTGATTTTCTGTTTTCGGCCCGTCCGTCTGATATGCCTACAGCTTTGGCCTTAGCTCAAGAAGTTGAAGCAAACAATGAAAGGTATTTGTTTGCAACGAGTTATGCGAAAAATTTTGAAGAAAAATCTCTCAGGTCCGAGATCAAACGATCACCGAACCGTTACCAAAACAATAATAATAGTAATAACTTCAATTATAACAGCCAAATTAATAAGCAAGGCAAAAATCCATATTTTAACAAAAGGCAAAGTTATGAAAACGACAAACAATCGGAACTTAATAGTTCTAAATCCCCCAGCAGTCGTGGAAAAATGGATGTTGATCCGACATCATCACGTTTACGCCAATTTAATAGCTATCAATAACAAAATAGTAACGATACCTATGATCAAGGGCAAGAACAAAGGAATAAAAGGCCAAGTAGCTTTCAAAGACAGTCGGGGCAGCGTCGCCAAAGAGTAAATTATTTGCAGGACAATCCTCCACGGAATAATGAAGGTGACTATGAAGCCACAGCTGCGTTGCAGGTAGATGAAGTGGAAGCTGAGGTACATGATTCTGACTACGTTAATTTTTTAGGGGAAGCTCCCAACTACCGTTTATTAAAAAAACAGTAGGAGGGAGGTTAGTAAAGTTTTTAATTGACACAGGTGCCTCGAAAAATTACATCAGGCCATTACAAGAGATAGAAGGCTTAGTGCCAGTAGACACAACTTTTTTAGTAAAATCAATTCATGGTTTTAACAATATTGAACTCAAATGTTTTATAAATATTTTTCGGAGAAATAGCACTTTTTAATTTTACCCAACCTGTCAACTTTTTACGGAATTATTGGTCTTGACCTGTTAACACAGGTTAACGCCACAATTTGCTTAAAAGAAAATTTAATTCGCTCCAATTCAGGGTTAGAAACTATTCTCTTCCATAAATGTGACAATGTGAACTTTACGAAAGTAGAGGACATTAAGGTTCCACCATCCGTAAGCATAGATTTTAAAAATATGATACGTAATAGAATAAAAACATTTGCAGATTCAAATGAATCTTTGCCGTATAACACCAATATCGTTGCCACAATACGTACAGTAAGTGAAGACCCCATTTACTCAAAATTTTACCCCTATCCTATGGGTGTAAAAGATTTCGTTAATACTGAAGTTAAAGACCTTCTGCGGAATGGTATAATTAGACCATCAAGGTCACCCTACAACAATCCTATTTGGGTTGTTGATAAAAAGGGTACTGATGAGTTGGGCAATAAAAAGAAACGTTTAGTAATAGACTTTCGGAAGCTCAACGAGAGAACCATAGATGATAAGTACCCCATCCCAAATATAACAACAATTTTGTCAAATTTAGGTAAAGCGCGGTTTTTCACAACCCTAGACTTAAAATCAGGGTTTCACCAAATCGAACTAGCCGAACGAGACCGGGAAAAGACAGCTTTCTCTGTTAACGGAGGAAAGTATGAATTATGTCGCCTCCCGTTTGGTTTAAAAAATGCCCCCAGCATTTTCCAAAGGGCCATAGATGATGTACTACGTGAGCAAATTGGAAAAATTAGCTATGTTTACGTCGATGACGTTATTGTTTTTTCAGAAACTGAAAAAGAACATGTCGAAGATATCAATACGGTTTTAAAAAAATTGTACGATGCAAATATGAGGGTTTCTCGTGAAAAATCTAATTTTTTTAAAACAAACGTAGAATACTTAGGTTTTATGGTATCTAGGGATGGCATAAAGACTTGCCCTACTAAAGTGGAGACAATCAAAAATTTCACTCAACCTTCAACACTTTTTGGACTTAGGTCTTTTCTGAGTCTAGCGAGTTATTATAGATGTTTTATAAAGGACTTTTCATCAATAGCTAGACCACTGACTGATATATTGAAAGGCGAAAATGGTAAAATAGGTGCCAACCAATCAAAACAAATTAAGATTGAATTAAATGACAAACAATTTGATGCATTTAATAAACTAAAAGATATTTTGGTGTCAGAAGACGTAACATTGTTATACCCAGACTACACGAAGCCTTTCGATCTTACGACGGATGCTTCATCGTATGGTCTTGGAGCGGTTTTGTCCCAAAACGGGAAACCGATTACAATGATCTCAAGAACCCTCAGAGGTAAGGAGATAGAATTTGCAACCAATAAAAGAGAGCTTTTGGCCATAGTCTGGTCATTAAAAAGTCTCCGTAACTATCTTTATGGAGTAAAGAGTCTAAATATTTTTACAGACCATCAACCCCTTTCATTTTCAGTTTCAGATAAAAATACCAACGCAAAAATTAAGCGATGGAAAGCTTTTGTAGATGAGCATAATGCTCGTATATTTTACAAGCCAGGAAAAGAGAATTATGTCGCTGACGCGCTTTCTCGGCAAAATATCCATGCATTGGAGAATGATGCATCTTCTAATGACGCTACGATGCATAGTGAATTATCTCTAACTTATGCAATCGAAACAACAGACAAACCTTTAAACAGCTTCAGAAATCAAATAGTTTTAGAGGAAGCCCCAAGCGCTTCATCGCGTACATTTATAATATTCGGTAAAAAAAGTAGACATTTCATTAACTTTTCAGAAAAGAATACTTTGATTGACAAATTAAAAAACGTGATTAAAATAGATGTAGTCAATGTAATTTATTGTGACTTGCCAATTCTAGCCTTTATCCAACACAATTTAGTCGAGTTATTTCCATCAACTAAGTTTTGGCATGCTAATAAATTTGTGTTAGATATATTTGACCCGAATGAACAAAAAGAAATTATAATTACTGAACACAACCGAGCACATAGATCAGCTCAAGAAAACGTTAAGCAAATCCTATGTGACTATTTCTTTCCAAAAATGACAAAACAGGCAAATGAGATTGTGGCAAACTGTAAAATATGTTCAAAGTCGAAGTACGATCGGCATCCAAAAAAACAATTGCTTGGTGAGACACCAATCCCCTCGTATGCTGGAGAAATGCTTCACGTTGACATATTTTCTACGGATAAAAAGTATTTTCTAACTTGCATTGACAAGTTTTCCAAATTTGCGGTTGTGATGCCAATACCATCACGCACTATAATAGACGTAAAAGTTCCAATACTGGAGATAATGAACATCTTCCCAAATACAAAACAAATCTTTTGTGACAATGAGGCTTCTTTAAAATCCGAGACAATTAGGTCAATTTTGCTCAATAATTTTAATGTTGACATAGTAAATGCTCCACCTTTACACAGTACATCTAACGGTCAGGTAGAAAGGTTTCACAGCACTCTATTAGAAATTGCAAGATGTCTAAAACTTGACAGAAAAGTCGAGGATACAAACGAATTAATACTATTAGCAACAGTAGAATATAATAGGACCGTCCATTCTGTTACGAACCAAAGACCAATTGATGTAATACATTCATCCCCGACAGATTTTAGAAAAAAATTTAAAAATAAAGTTCAGAAGGCCCAAGAAATTCAGTTGCAAAGGGAAAACGAAACGAGGCAAAACAGAATTTTTAGTGTAGGAGAAAAGGTTTTAGTGAAATCAAACAGAAGATTAGGTAATAAGTTAACTCCATTATACGTTGAAGAGAAAGTAGAAGCCGATTTGGGGACAACGGTCTTAATTAAAGGGAGGGTGGTCCATAAGGACAACCTTAAATAGAACACAACTTATTTAGTATTTTTAAACTTACAAGCTGATTTTATTAAAGAAATTAACATCTTTCAGGATTATTTTGTTTTTACTGATGATGACTGAGGCAGCGAAACTAAGAGACTATTCAAACTCAAACTATATTCCAATAGCTGACGGGGATGTGATTCTTTGGCAGGTCTACGGATACTTAAGTCACACATCGAATCTAACGGCCTACAAACAAATAATGGTTGAGTCGAAAAACATGAGTGATCTTTTCCCGCAGTCACATATGCGCAAGATTCTGAAAATAGATATAAGACATTTAGAAACACTTTTCGAAAGTATTAGTATTCATCATAGAAACGCTAGAAGTCTTAATTTCTTGGGAACTGGACTAAAAATTGTGGCTGGTACCCCTGATTTTGATGACTTTGAAAAAATTAAATTTAATCAGGCCCAGTTGATTGATTCTAATAACAGACAGGCTATTATTAACACCAAGTCCCAAGAACAAATTAATGAGTTAACAGATACGGTAAATAGTATTTTGGCAAACACAAAAAGGAAACAGATTGACACTGGCCATCTCTACGAGATCTTGTTAGCAAGAAATAGGATTCTTATTTCCGAAATTCAGAATTTAATGCTTTCAATAACACTTGCAAAACTAAAAATTATAAATCCAATAATTTTAGAAGATGACGATATAAAATCAATAATTAACGAACAATTTACAAATGTAAGCGTAACAGAGCTAATGGAAATATCTCATGTTAAGATTTTACAAAATGATAATGTATTGCATTTTATTATTAAGTACCCTATACCTAAGATAGTATGTAAGAAAATAATTATCTACCCTGTTGCTCACAACGGAAATATTATATTCTTCGATGGAGATGATGTGGTTGCGGAATGTGGAAGTCAGGTACTGGCTGTTGAAGACTGCAACATAACAACAACGCTAACGTTTTGCAAAGAATTACCGAGCAAGACATGCGCTCAACAATTACACTCTGGAGGCATGGCTCATTGCAACACACAACCAGACCATCGGGAATCAGTGTTGATTATTGATGATGGCATAGTTGTAATAAACAACAGAAATGCCAGAATAAGGGAGGTGAATGGTTTTGAAACGGACATCAACGGGACGTATTTGCTGACTTTTGATGATGCGGTGTGGATCAATGGTTCCAAGTTTATCAATCGAAATAACATAAATAAAAAACAGCCTGGTAGCGCAACATCTACACTTCTCAATATCACCGGTCATAGAGAAATATTGAGCCTACCGTTCCTTCATAGAATGAACATGGATAATTTACGTTACATTGGTGAAATAGAGACAAAATTGACGACCCATCCAATTATAGCTTGCTGCGCGACACTTGCGCTCATTACAGTTTGTTACACCATCCTTAAACTAAAGCAGTGTCAGAACAAACAGCGCCGAAATACCGAGCTTCAAAAAGTCATCATGGCTCTCAAGAAGACCGAGGACGTTCTTCATTTAAGTGAGGGAGGAGTTAACCCGATCGCCTAGGTCGTCGCCGACCGCAACCAAAGCTGCTTAACCCGCCGTCGTCGTGGTCGTCGTCGTCGTCGTCATCGTCGTCGTCGTCGTCGTAGTCAAGGTCATCGTCATTATCATCGACGATAACTATTTATGCTGACACAACTATTTCTATCAATGAAGTAGCTCCCACCGATGTCAACCACAATCCATGCGACGGGAAGTATGGAAATGTGATATCTTGCACACGCTGCAAGATAGAAACACTTCACAGGGTAGAGTAGAAGTTAGGTAGATTTTAAGCTTTAGTTTTTAAGAAGACTCAATACAATAAAGACAGAAGATATTAAAATTAACAAATACTTGTTATCTTTACTTGTATTTGGTATACATTTTTATTATTTTTGATTTCAAAACCAAAATCAATTAATGTTTTTTTTTTTGTAAATTTTGATATATTTTGTTAACATTTTGATATATTGTATTTTAATTTCTTGTTATTTGCAAGAGTTTTTAAATTCACTATAACATTTATATGTATTATTAATGTTTGTTTTGGTTATATGCTCATGAGTTTTTAAATATAATATTTAATATAAAATAAAATAAAACTAAACCAAACAAAACAAATAAATGAGTTTAAATAAACAAAAATTAACAAATTATAATGTAGAGTCTTAAAATATTTGAGGGTACCTAGTTGCTTCAATTAAAACGTAATTTATTGTTTATTTAGTTAAAAACGTTGGCAGTCTCGATACAACTTTCGAAGTGATGTTCGATACCTTTTTAGAATCCTCAAAATAATCATATTAACCAATCCTTGCAAAATTTTAACCATTACCGAACTATTTTTTCAAATTTAGAAAAAAAAGCCCGAAGACACGCGACACTGAGCTGAATAGGAGAGAGGGGGCAGTTTAGTACGGGGCATCTTAGGACAACTTCAAGAAAAGTAGTAAAATAAAAACTTTTCACGACTTTAATAAAATTTTACAGTGGCAACTCCACTTCAAACAAACATCTGATGGATATTAAAACGATACCAACTTAAATAAAAATTAAAAAAATAAAACTGTGTTTCCAGACGACCGTTGTAAATTTTTTTATTACCAGACGTAAGTATATTATTCTAAAATTATGCTCACTTTACAAGTTAAAAGTGTTTTATTATAACGATGTTATTCAAACAAAATCTTAACAATTTACATTGTTTTAAAAAAAATATGAGCTTTTTAGTTTTTTGTCCCCCTCGGGGCACTTTTGGACAGTGCACAAGGGGCACTTTTGGACACGTCCTAATCTGCATCTTTTTTATAATTTTGAACAATCTATTTCTGTAATTTGTGTAAAATTATTGTTTTTCGTTTTATTTGTTTAGATTTCCCTCTGCAACAATTGTCAGACATTATAAAAAAAAATAAAGAAACCACTTGTAATGAACTCGATTTGCTCCAAGCCATGGAACTTGTTTTGCATAAAACAATGGCACTGAGGTTTAAATTTGGGAGATTTTTGTTTAATGTGTTGTTTTTTCTGTGACGGTGTTTACATTGGACTGATTCTTCCGAATTTTTTTTTTGACTTCTCTCTGCTTTATCTCATTCCCACTTCAAAGTTAGAAAAAGAGGAAAGGCAGAACATTTTTATTTTTTCTTAAAAAAATGTGGATTTTTTACGTTTTCTTTTTTAAAGTCAGAAAGTCGTTTTTGTTTTGCTTGTTTAAATACGGTTTATTGATTATTATTTTCATTTTGCGAAATCAGTTTTAATAGAAATCAGTACAAACACTCCGATTCTCAATTCGACAGAAAAAACTTAAACGAATTCCAAACCTATGAAACCGAATTTAAACAAGGAAAACAATAAATCGAAATTGAATATGAAATTCGACCGAAAATTAGAACAACGCTATGAAACTCAAACATTGAATATGGAATTACATATAAAACTCAGTCCTATATTTTATTAATTTTTGATTTGAAATAATTTATTTTTCTGTTAAATAAATAAATAAAAACTACTTGAATGCGTCAAATTAAGACATGTCCAAAACTGCCCCATGGCTGTCCAAAAGTACTCCCCAGAGGGGCAGATTGGGACACTTTAAAGAGTTTATTAAAATAAAAAAAATATATATAAATCATAATTATATATGTATATACACTTCAATATCATATTGAAAGGTAAAACAACAAGCAACAATAATTTTCAAGATTCGAAGGGATACTCCGCTTTTTAAGGGAAAAATTGTCCTAAGGTGCCCTCTCTCCCCTACATATATCTCAATTTTTCAATTTGAATTTAAACTCAAACTCGACTTAATTAACCGAGTCTAAATGGTTAACCGAGTAAAACTTCAAAACTTAGATGTCGTTAACACTAAATATTTTATATATTCTCTGAGAACTTCAAATTTTGCTTTTAATATTTTACATTATGTATACATATCTGGCCTTTCGATAATCTCCTGTGGATTTTTCTTTCCTCTAGAACATTTGAATTCATACGAAATAAGCTGTACCAATAAAGTACAAACAAAATTACTTTCGAAAATAATAATTGCCTTTGAATGGTTTGTAGTAAAAATCACAATGCCAAACAAAAAAAAATGCTTAAACATTTTCATATAGAAATCAATATTGTTATTGTATTGTATTTTTATTATTTCGAATATCCAGCCATCCGATTAACATAAATCACCACGAATATGGAGACTTTGTTGCATCAGTGCTCATCAAAGAAAATGTATTAAATTTTTTGCAAATGATTTAATCCTCTTATTGGCGCAAAATTTTAAACGCTTTAGTAAATTGTTAAATCCATTTTAGTAAGTTACTAAGTTAAAAAGAACATTTTGCTAATTTTAAACGATTTTAACATCTTACTATCTCTTAACAATGGTTACTTTAAATTTTAGAAATTTGATAAATCTATTATGACTGGAGAATGGACAAATTTACTCCAGGTATAGATGTGACAAGAAAACAGTTCGGTTCTTGTTTGAAAAACTCAACATCCAAGAAAAATGTGCTGTGCTTCACAATGTGGCCAAAGAGCGGAATTTTCCGGATTCGAACTCCAACGAGGATACTGTTGAAATAACACGAACAGGAACATCATTCAGAAACGCATTTGTTAAACAACACTTTTAAAATGAAATAATTAAAACGTTGAAGTCATTTCTTTTCAACTATTATGAACATATTTTTTAAGAAAAGGATAATTATAAAAGTAAACATAACAAAAACATGAAAACTTCATTAAACTTAAGGCAGGTTGTTACACTGACTTTTGAGTTTCTGACATTCCTCCACTTTTAGTTTTATTTGCTTTTAATAAAAGGGAATTAGTTATTTACTAGTTAGCAAAACGAAAAAAAGACTTCAATTTTGGAATACATATGTACATGGCTAGTAAATTGCTAAATATTTAGAAAATTGCTAACAAGTAAACTGCTAAGCCCAGCATATCAAAATATGGTGACGTCTAAGATTTGAGGTTGAATTCAAAATAATTTTTTATTCGCTGGTTTGTGGAACGCATCCGTATCTTGTGGATTCCGAATTTACAGTTCTAAACAGAAGCTTATTGTTGGTCACGGAGAAAATACTCAAATGCAATGTTTTGTTATTTAAATGTTTTTTAAGTAGTGTTTCTCTTTAATTTGTGTAAATAAGACCATTTATTCCCTTCTTCGAAAAGCTAAAACAAATATAAATTGATATTTACTCTTGAAATTGCTTTAAAAGATTTATTCGCATTTCGCAACTTATGTGAAAGACACTTTCGATTAATAGAATATAAAACAACGACGACGTTTGCAGAATAGGGCTGTATATTTACGTTTCTTGAAGTAAACTTACTTCTTTTATATGAAAGAAAAACGAACAACCACATCATTATAGAAAAGCACAACCCTGAACAGAATATACATAAACCCAAAAAGAATTAAACATCGTTCGTTATGAAAACTATAGCAGATTAAAATCTTTAAATATTATTATTTGGAAAATTTTCTTTTCATTCCTGTTTCTGTTATTAAAGATAATTCCCGTTTTTCACTCATCATGAATTAAAATAGTTTTTTTTTGTTTCCTAAAGCAATGATAAAATTAAAAAAAATTATATATATCAAAATATGATTATGTAGATAAATAAAATAAAATGAACGCATTTGGAATGTATGGGGGGAAAAAGTAGTTATTCTGAAAGAAATAGGATACATTTTTGTAATGACAAATCAAAACAAATTAAAGGATTTTATAATAAAATTGTTCATTTAACGGGAAATTTTTTAACTATCATCTCGTAAGTCTTTTGAAAAACTGCTGTTCGTTTCATAATATAAAGTTCTTGTCTTTGACATAAATATTACATTGGTATACGTTTGTTATTTTGTGTGTAGGTAGTAACTAACTCTTAGGGTAGGTCAAATAGAATCAACTTCTTTTTCTCACCTTCTCAACCACTTACTAGCACAACATTTTTAACAGCATAATGTTAAGATATATAAGTATGATACAACTTAACATTTTTCTAATAAAATTCTCTTAATATTCTAACAGTAGTATACTAAAACAATTTCCTTAAAAATTGCAGCTCAACATTTAGAACGATGTTAACAAAAATAAAATTGGTGATGATTTTAATTTTAATGAAATGTTAAAAGTTAATTCGATGCTGAGCTCATTAAAAATTTATAAAATCCTCTTTTTAACCTAGTATCATTCCTAAATAACACTTTAGGTTAAACTTAAACTTAAATTGTGTGCCGCGTCGTTATTTTGACTTATATATGTATCTATTAAGGTGGCCCTTATAAAGGTTATTGTCTTATTTTGAATGGCGCACCCCCTAATTTGTTCTAAATAAATACAAAAAAAAAACATTCTGTAAAATTTTACTTCATTATACTGACGTTAACCCGGCCCCAAGACGTCTGATATTTTATATGGGAAATCCCATGTATTTTTTTAAATCCAAATTTGAAAAATCTTAACTTTGGTAATGATTGATAAGAAGAATTGAATTTTAGAACACTGTAGTCACTTTTGTCATATTTATAAAAATGTATCAGAAAAATATTTACAACAGTTATTTCCCTACCATTTAAACAAAAGTATAAAAATGTTTCAAAATATTTGTTAATATATTTTTTTAAACATGACAAAAGTTACTACATGTGTGCAAAAATTTAATTTGCTTTATCAATACTAAAGTTATGAATTTTTAAAGTTGGATGTACAAAAATACATGGGATTTCCCATATAAAATTCAGACATCTTGGGGCCCCTTTAACGTTAATAAAACCCGGCTGGAAAAATGCCAAGTTTCTGTCTAGTTTGGGCAAGACCCTACTTAGTTTTTAGTAGGGTAAATAAAGACAAGGAAAACTTGTCAGATACATTACAAGCCTTTGCTGGATTTCAGTACCAAAAATTTAGATGAGGAAAACTTTTCAAACACTCGTGAAGCAATCTCTGGTAAAAAGTTGTTTGAAACTTTTCGGGACCCCATCAGGAGTGTCTCTTGTTTCAATGTCACTTTTTTCTCTCTTTCCTTTGTCTTCTTTTTCGTATCACACTTTACTATGGGTAAAAAAATAAAATCTGGTTTCTATTCTGTATGTATTTGTTATGCAACATGCAATAAAACTTATTCACTTTCGAAATTTAATTTTTGTATAACGAAATAGGCCAGTAGGTAGTAGACATAAGTTAGCTTTTAATTTTTTTTTTTTGTTTGCCTGACGAGGCAAAAGGGTTCATAATCGCCAAGGCCCGTGTCCTAGGCTTTGCTAAATCTTGGTAGTGCCCGGCAAGAATCTATGTAAAACTCTCTAGTGCCTTATCGAAAACAAGATTGTTTTTCTGCGCGGGAATGAGCTAAAATTTTTTCAGGATCTTTTTTTTATTAATTTAGAACAAATAAGAGGGTGCTTCATTCAAAATAAGAAAGTGACCTTTATAAGGACTACCCTGGTATGTATGTATATGTATTAAAATACAATCTAATGTTTACGTACAATTTAAAAATGGTTTAAAAAACTTTAAATTAAACTTTAGCACTGCTTTATCTTTTGAAACCAGTTAATTTTATCTTTTAAGCAGTTAATAACTGTGTGTGTACAAATACATAAGATGGAAGATTTTTTTTTTACTAATTTCAACTCAGATAAAATCTACTATCAAACCCTTAGGCTAAGCGCGCACATGCAACTCTTATCGAAATTAAATAGTTTAATCACTAGTTGATCGATGACCGCGCACATAAGCAACTTTTTTTTACCAATTTTTAAATTTTATAATGCCAAGCATCGAATTGATCACCTTTTTACTGGCCCTAAGTATGATTTTCTGCATAACTTTGCAAATATTTTTCACACAAATGTAGCCTGACATTTTGACTTTAATTGAGTACTTAGTTTTTAAATATCCGACAAATATAACTCAAGTTATAAGCCTCATAAAGTGGCTTTTTTTTCAAGGTTTAATGCATTAAAATTCGGATAACATTGCTTCCTCACTGAAGCTCTTCTGCGGCGAAGAATATCTACCACACAAGAAGAGCAACTCATTTGGGGTGATCGTTTAGTTTGTGTCAAAACACAAATCCCCGCATTTATAAAGAAAAAGAAGTTATTTCAGAAGTTATTTGTTGCTCCAATCGGTGATTGAATAGTTTCTGCATGAGCGAGCTCTCTCATATAAGAGCATGGGATGCATTTTAGCAACCAAACTGTTTCGTGACTGAAAGTTGCATATGCGCGCTTAGCCTTATATCTCTTACAATTTGTATAGAACAATATAATGAAATCTCTAGAAATTTATGTTTAGGTCACACAAGTTACCAATTTTTCAATATTATAAAAGGCTAAAAAAAAGTTAATTTTATCTGACCGGGACTAATGGATAGATATGTTATATAGCCCAGTCAACGAAGACTCAAAATTATAAAATAAATGCAAAAAACAGTTCTCTCTGGATAATTTTTTTATATGGTAGGGGATACCCCCAGGTATAACATACCCAAAGTCCCCAGCCCAGGGCCGCGAGCTAAACTCAAGAGGGAGGGTTAATGGTACCCGTTTTTAGATTTTCGTGAATATTGGCACAACCTAACATGTTAGCGCAAAAGTCTACACTACATAATTAGAGAGAAATAAATTGTCTATAAAAAAAGTTATGTTCATATTTACGATACATAGGGTTAATAATAAGGAAGATGCGGGGGTAGAAATGTCAACAAATCTGAAAAAACCTGTTATTGTCTTAGATATTGAATGTTTTCTGAATGTAAATACACATTCATTCACTGTTATTTTATCATGTAATGAGGCTGAGAGTGGAGTTATCAATTCCTTTTTTTTCTATATATATGAAACTATTCGAAAAAGTTTATGTATACTAAATTAGGCAAAATTTAAATAGCAATAGATGTTTTCATATGGCACCAAAAAATGATAACGTTTTTTTTAAAAGAACATAATACAAAATTTATTTGCCATAGAGGGGGGTTCTTTCTCCCCCCCTTTAGAGAGGAGAGGCATTTTTTTAAAGATAATATTAAAAAACAACGGCAACACTTACAACAAAAAAATTAACCTTTTTGAAAGCCAGAACTCCGTTTTTTATTTTATTTTCAAATCAAGTTTTTGATGTCCATAGTTTTTGTAAAAAATTAATTTCAAACTCAAAATTAAAAAAAAAAGTTGAAAATTTCGTTTTTGATTTTTTTATTTAAATTGTAAAATAAAATGCGGAATTGGCTTTTATTCTTCACTACCCCTATTAATTCTTAATTGAAAACTGAAAACTAAATGGTACTGTGTCTCCTACTTTTTGAGAAAATTGAAAGTTACGACGACAATTTTTTTGATTTTTTTTTTAATTTTTGTTATTATTATACTGTGTAGTATGTGATAGTAGTGTTTCTTTGAACTTGAGGGTAATGAATGCATAATGTCTTTGAACCTGCAAACCCATCCACCCAAGGTACTATGATAGTGGTAGAGGGGACCCTAACGTATAGCATACTCAAAGTCCCCAGCCCAGGTCGCTGAGTTTGAAATTAATTTCTTACAAAAACTATAGACATCAATAACTTGATTTGAAAATAAAATAAAAGAACGGAGTTCTGGCTTTTTTTGTTGTAAGTGTTGCCGTTGTTTTTTAATATTATCTTTAAAAAAATGCCTCTCCTCTCTAAAGGGGGGGAGAAAGAACCCCCCTCTATGGCAAATAAATTTTGTATTATGTTCTTTTAAAAAATAATTTTTTTTGAATAATATGCATCAAAAAGCTAGAGCATGTAGGTTGGGTTGCACAATAGTAGTAGCAATTTACAAAAAAGGTTTACTTTTAATATTTTTCAAAATTCCGAATTTGAAAATTATATACAGAGTGTCCCACAGTCACCGGCCCAAACGAAAACCTTGCGTTCCTGAGGTCATTTTAAGTCGAAAAAATAAAGAGCTAGTTTTCTTATTGTCGGTTTTTATGATCTTGTTGCTTTTAATAAGGTTATTAACACAAGAACAGTAAGCAATTGTTACATTTTTTTCTTACATTTCTTTCTATGAGGATAACGGGTTTCTTGCAATTTATTATCAAACGCAATTTTTTTTTTACATTTTTAGGTTTTTTTTTTTTTAAACAAAAAACACGCTAATAAGTTCCTATTTTATTATGAAAGTTCATTTTGTTCTCTTAAAAAATTGCCTTTTTTTAACTACATACATTAAGAATTTTAAATTAATTAAAAAAAATATATAAAAAAAAAAATTATTTTACCTTTTTGTTTTTCTTCATTTGATAGGTAATAATAATGTCTAATAAAATTATTGTAGACAAATAAAATCGAATGGAAACTTTAAGCTGTTGGCTGTGAGAAATATAGCCAACAGTTGAAAAAAATTTAGTAAAGTATTAAAATTTTCTTGAATTTCATCAAGATTCGGTTGGGGCTTGAAAAAGTTAAAGCTAGTCAATAGTCTAGGAAAAATCAATAAAAAATGTCATTACTTCGAAAAAATTCCGACAAAGATGAATTTTGGTGGGGATTGAGAGTGTTATTTTTACGTTACAAACACTTCCTGAAAAGCGAGTTAAGTGGGTAAAATTCATTTTTTGTACCAATTAGGTACTCGAAAAAAACTAGGTTCTTTTGAAAAAATTGTAGGGAAATATTAAGCCGTGTTTTTTGAAAATTCAGATAGAATTGTGGAAAAAAACGACATCCGAACTTAGCAAAGTCATCGAAGCAAAAAAGCCAATCACTATCATGAAATGCAGAAAACGCCATCACTAACCTTTCAGCTAAACTAAATACATTCAAATAAAAAGAAATCTCATATAGAAAACTATTCCGTTCATAAAAACAAAAAACCCAATTCTAAATCACTTAGGCCCAGTTTTTCAGTGGCGAGTTAAATCAGTTACTTAACTCAAGAAATAGATTTGTCTACATTTACGTCAAACATCAGTTTTTAAGTGGAGGGTGAATGCAGAGAGTCTTAAGAAACAAAGAAGATAAAATAATACAAACATTTGTTTAGTTAATCTATAGTTAACTCACCAAATTTGGTGAGTTTACTCGGGTTTAACTTTAACCAGGTACTGAAAAACTGGCCCTAACAGAAAAAAAACTTTTCAAACACTCGTGAAGCAATCTCTGGTAAAAAGTTGTTTGAAACTTTTCGGGACCCCATCAGGAGTGTCTCTTGTTTCAATGTCACTTTTTTCTCTCTTTCCTTTGTCTTCTTTTTCGTATCACACTTTACTATGGGTAAAAAAATAAAATCTGGTTTCTATTCTGTATGTATTTGTTATGCAACATGCAATAAAACTTATTCACTTTCGAAATTTAATTTTTGTATAACGAAATAGGCCAGTAGGTAGTAGACATAAGTTAGCTTTTAATTTTTTTTTTTTGTTTGCCTGACGAGGCAAAAGGGTTCATAATCGCCAAGGCCCGTGTCCTAGGCTTTGCTAAATCTTGGTAGTGCCCGGCAAGAATCTATGTAAAACTCTCTAGTGCCTTATCGAAAACAAGATTGTTTTTCTGCGCGGGAATGAGCTAAAATTTTTTCAGGATCTTTTTTTTATTAATTTAGAACAAATAAGAGGGTGCTTCATTCAAAATAAGAAAGTGACCTTTATAAGGACTACCCTGGTATGTATGTATATGTATTAAAATACAATCTAATGTTTACGTACAATTTAAAAATGGTTTAAAAAACTTTAAATTAAACTTTAGCACTGCTTTATCTTTTGAAACCAGTTAATTTTATCTTTTAAGCAGTTAATAACTGTGTGTGTACAAATACATAAGATGGAAGATTTTTTTTTTTACTAATTTCAACTCAGATAAAATCTACTATCAAACCCTTAGGCTAAGCGCGCACATGCAACTCTTATCGAAATTAAATAGTTTAATCACTAGTTGATCGATGACCGCGCACATAAGCAACTTTTTTTTACCAATTTTTAAATTTTATAATGCCAAGCATCGAATTGATCACCTTTTTACTGGCCCTAAGTATGATTTTCTGCATAACTTTGCAAATATTTTTCACACAAATGTAGCCTGACATTTTGACTTTAATTGAGTACTTAGTTTTTAAATATCCGACAAATATAACTCAAGTTATAAGCCTCATAAAGTGGCTTTTTTTTCAAGGTTTAATGCATTAAAATTCGGATAACATTGCTTCCTCACTGAAGCTCTTCTGCGGCGAAGAATATCTACCACACAAGAAGAGCAACTCATTTGGGGTGATCGTTTAGTTTGTGTCAAAACACAAATCCCCGCATTTATAAAGAAAAAGAAGTTATTTCAGAAGTTATTTGTTGCTCCAATCGGTGATTGAATAGTTTCTGCATGAGCGAGCTCTCTCATATAAGAGCATGGGATGCATTTTAGCAACCAAACTGTTTCGTGACTGAAAGTTGCATATGCGCGCTTAGCCTTATATCTCTTACAATTTGTATAGAACAATATAATGAAATCTCTAGAAATTTATGTTTAGGTCACACAAGTTACCAATTTTTCAATATTATAAAAGGCTAAAAAAAAGTTAATTTTATCTGACCGGGACTAATGGATAGATATGTTATATAGCCCAGTCAACGAAGACTCAAAATTATAAAATAAATGCAAAAAACAGTTCTCTCTGGATAATTTTTTTATATGGTAGGGGATACCCCCAGGTATAACATACCCAAAGTCCCCAGCCCAGGGCCGCGAGCTAAACTCAAGAGGGAGGGTTAATGGTACCCGTTTTTAGATTTTCGTGAATATTGGCACAACCTAACATGTTAGCGCAAAAGTCTACACTACATAATTAGAGAGAAATAAATTGTCTATAAAAAAAAGTTATGTTCATATTTACGATACATAGGGTTAATAATAAGGAAGATGCGGGGGTAGAAATGTCAACAAATCTGAAAAAACCTGTTATTGTCTTAGATATTGAATGTTTTCTGACCAATTTACTTGGAAAAAACAAAAAATGTAAATACACATTCATTCACTGTTATTTTATCATGTAATGAGGCTGAGAGTGGAGTTATCAATTCCTTTTTTTTCTATATATATGAAACTATTCGAAAAAGTTTATGTATACTAAATTAGGCAAAATTTAAATAGCAATAGTTGTTTTCATATGGCACCAAAAAATGATAACGTTTTTTTTAAAAGAACATAATACAAAATTTATTTCCCATAGAGGGGGGTTCTTTCTCCCCCCCTTTAGAGAGGAGAGGCATTTTTTTAAAGATAATATTAAAAAACAACGGCAACACTTACAACAAAAAAATTAACCTTTTATTGAAAGCCAGAACTCCGTTTTTTATTTTATTTTCAAATCAAGTTATTGATGTCCATAGTTTTTGTAAAAAATTAATTTCAAACTCAAAATTAAAAAAAAAAGTTGGAAATTTCGTTTTTGATTTTTTTATTTAAATTGTAAAATAAAATGCGGAATTGGCTTTTATTCTTCACTACCCCTATTAATTCTTAATTGAAAACTGAAAACTAAATGGTACTGTGTCTCCTACTTTTTGAGAAAATTGAAAGTTACGACGACAATTTTTTTGATTTTTTTTTTAATTTTTGTTATTATTATACTGTGTAGTATGTGATAGTAGTGTTTCTTTGAACTTGAGGGTAATGAATGAATAATGTCTTTGAACCTGCAAACCCATCCACCCAAGGTACTATGATAGTGGTAGAGGGGACCCTAACGTATAGCATACTCAAAGTCCCCAGCCCAGGTCGCTGAGTTTGAAATTAATTTTTTACAAAAACTATAGACATCAATAACTTGATTTGAAAATAAAATAAAAGAACGGAGTTCTGGCTTTTTTTGTTGTAAGTGTTGCCGTTGTTTTTTAATATTATCTTTAAAAAAATGCCTCTCCTCTCTAAAGGGGGGGAGAAAGAACCCCCCTCTATGGCAAATAAATTTTGTATTATGTTCTTTTAAAAAATAATTTTTTTTTGAATAATATGCATCAAAAAGCTAGAGCATGTAGGTTGGGTTGCACAATAGTAGTAGCAATTTACAAAAAAGGTTTACTTTTAATATTTTTCAAAATTCCGAATTTGAAAATTATATACAGAGTGTCCCACAGTCACCGGCCCAAACGAAAACCTTGCGTTCCTGAGGTCATTTTAAGTCGAAAAAATAAAGAGCTAGTTTTCTTATTGTCGGTTTTTATGATCTTGTTGCTTTAAATAAGGTTATTAACACAAGAACAGTAAGCAATTGTTACATTTTTTTCTTACATTTCTTTCTATGAGGATAACGGGTTTCTTGCAATTTATTATCAAACGCAATTTTTTTTACATTTTTAGGTTTTTTTTTTTTTTAAACAAAAAACACGCTAATAAGTTCCTTTTTTATTATGAAAGTTCATTTTGTTCTCTTAAAAAATTGCCTTTTTTTAACTACATACATTAAGAATTTTAAATTAATTAAAAAAAATATATAAAAAAAAAATTATTTTACCTTTTTGTTTTTCTTCATTTGATAGGTAATAATAATGTCTAATAAAATTATTGTAGACAAATAAAATCGAATGGAAACTTTAAGCTGTTGGCTGTGAGAAATATAGCCAACAGTTGAAAAAAATTTAGTAAAGTATTAAAATTTTCTTGAATTTCATCAAGATTCGGTTGGGGCTTGAAAAAGTTAAAGCTAGTCAATAGTCTAGGAAAAATCAATAAAAAATGTCATTACTTCGAAAAAATTCCGACAAAGATGAATTTTGGTGGGGATTGAGAGTGTTATTTTTACGTTACAAACACTTCCTGAAAAGTGAGTTAAGTGGGTAAAATTCATTTTTTGTACCAATTAGGTACTCGAAAAAACTAGGTTCTTTTGAAAAAATTGTAGGGAAATATTAAGCCGTGTTTTTTGAAAATTCAGATAGAATTGTGGAAAAAAACGACATCCGAACTTAGCAAAGTCATCGAAGCAAAAAAGCCAATCACTATCATGAAATGCAGAAAACGCCATCACTAACCTTTCAGCTAAACTAAATACATTCAAATAAAAAGAAATCTCATATAGAAAACTATTCCGTTCATAAAAACAAAAAACCCAATTCTAAATCACTTAGGCCCAGTTTTTCAGTGGCGAGTTAAATCAGTTACTTAACTCAAGAAATAGATTTGTCTACATTTACGTCAAACATCAGTTTTTAAGTGGAGGGTGAATGCAGAGAGTCTTAAGAAACAAAGAAGATAAAATAATACAAACATTTGTTTAGTTAATCTATAGTTAACTCACCAAATTTGGTGAGTTTACTCGGGTTTAACTTTAACCAGGTACTGAAAAACTGGCCCTAACAGAAAAAAGTTAATTTTTAAAACAAATATTTTGATTCGTTAGCTCAGATATTTTGGCGTTTATGCATAAACTATCAAAAAAATTGTAATTCGAGCTGGTAATACTTTTTCTATCGGAGCTGAATTTAAGAACGGTAAAAATCATATGGACCTAAGTTGTTGTTTTATTTAGCTGTAAATTGATAAGTTCAGATTTAGAGAAAAACGGTCAAAAACATTGGGGTGTAGTACATTTAGTCAATAAATGTAATTAAATTATATTTTTGGGTGGGGATTTTTTGTTATTGTTTTATTTAAAAAAAAAAAAAAGAAACAAGTTCTTAGAGTGGTACCGGAAGGGAAATGCCACCATCTTGAAAAAAAAATGATTTTTTTATTTTGTTTAATAACTCCAGAGATGTTTATTTTTTTCACAAAATAGGTAATCCAAGAACAACTTGTATAGATAGGTCAATTAGGTACATATCTACACAAAATATTCACCCCTCACAGAGTCCCTCGTAACAAACTCCCGAATGTTTTGTTACTCTACGAATACGAATAAATTCACATTATAAGCCACGAACGAAATCAAAACAGCATTGCCTCACATAAATCCCATTTTCGGAGTTTCAAAGTGAGCTGCTTTACGTCAAAATGTGAGAAGAAACATCGAATTCAATTTTTGTTGTTAATTTTTTTTTAGTCAAATTGTTTTGTTAATCAAAAATGGATTCAATAGTAATTGCAATTTTTAAAATAAATCATGAAAATTCTAGCGTCATTTGCTCTTTTAAGAGGCTGGCGGAATCGTTTAATTGACGTAAAGTGGTTGGGCGTCGCCGTGGAACACCTAAATCTCTCCTGAATTCGCATTTGAATCTAATGGCTGAGACGAAATTGTGCCTCCAAAAGAACATGTGTGTGATTTTTATCTCCCCGGTCGACGTTTCCAGGTCATTCAATCTAATGACTCCTTCTTAGGCTGGTAAAATAATGCATTTTATTTGCACTGCCACCTGTAACTTTGCATTCTTTATTTTGTCGGTCAATTTCATCGTGATAAACGCCTTCTGAAACAACCACACCTAAGAATTTATTTAAAGTCAGTGTAACATACCTTAAAACAAAACTATTTAAATGTATTCTTCTGCAAGATATTTTTTTCTTAACGTTTCCAAAGACTACTATGAAAATAAAATTTCGTAGAAAAAACATTCAAACTTCCTTTTCATTCGGGACCAGTGATGCTTAGTGGTGAGACAGCTATTGCGATAGCTGCTATTAATCACTCTGCTATTTCACTGAGCAGAGAGCAGAAGCGATTGCTCTTCAATGTAACTGTTCACTGTTCATTGCTCTTTGAACTGTTCAATGAAAACAGCTTTCACTGAGCAGTTTATAGAGCACTGAGCAGCAAGCAGTTACTTTGAAATTGAAAAGCAATCGCTTTGGCTTCTGCTCTCTAGGAGTGATTTTCTTCATAAATCATAATAATGCATGCTCGCTGCTTTTTTTACCATAATATTCTGCTGATATTTGAGACATCTTTCAATGGAATTTGACATTTTATGGCTTGACAGATGGGTAACAAACAAGTTTTTGACGTCAAATATATATTTCGTTTTAAATATCACCCTTAAGCCTTCAATTCGCCTGTTTAAAAAAATCGGATTTTCATAGGAAAAATTCTGATTTTTGAGACGGATTTTAATCCATCAAAATCGTAGCCATCGTTCAATGAAATTTGAAAGTCTGTGACTTGACAGATGGGCAACAAACTATATTTTCTAATACATATTTTGTTTCAAATGTCACCCTAATGCCTTCAAATCGCTTTAAAAAAAAATCGAGTTTTCATAGCAAAAAATCTGATTTTCATAGGGTTTTTAATCCATCAAAGTCGTAGCCATCCTTCAATGGAATCTGACAGTTTATGGCTTGACAGATGGACAACAAACTATATTTTGCCGTCTAATATATATTTCGTTTCAAATGTCTACCTAAAGCTTCAAATCGCTTGTTTAAAAAAAATCGGATTTTCATAAGAACAATTCTGATTTTTCAGAGGGATTTTAATCCATTAAAATCGTAGCCATCCTTCAATGGAATTTGACAATTTATGGCTTGACAGATGGACAACAAACTATATTTAAGGCTGGTGGAATCGTTTAATTGACGTGAAGTGGTTGGGCGTCGCCGTGAAACACCTAAGTCTCTCCTGAATTCGCATTTGAATCCAATGGCTGAGACGAAATTGTGCCTCCAAAAGAACACGTGTGTGATTTTTATCTCCCCGGTCGACGTTTTCAGGTCATCTAATGACTTCTTCTTAGGCTGGTAAAATAATGAATTTTATTTGCACCGCATTTTATATCAGTACCGAACTGCCTTCCATCGGCCGCACACGCTGTTGAGTCCCGTCGGAAGTCAAAGTCCCTTCGTTTTGCTTAATCTGTTTTCTTTCTGGTCTCACTGTTACAATCTCAATAATTCTGTGTTTCTTGTTTCAAATTAAAAAAAAAAAAAATCATTAAAAAGAATATAATAGTACCTATACAGTATACATTAGCCCAAAATAATTAAAAAATCATACCAAAAATTGCTGCTAAATAAATAGTCATATATATGTACATAAAAAGAGCCATACGTTTGTATGTACCTCCCTACGTACTCACAAAAAAAAATAAAAAAAAAAAACAACTCCAACTCATGTCGCGCAATATACATACATCAGTGCAAGTGCATGTGCCATCATTATATTTAAAAGAGAAAGAAAAAAAAAAAAACAATAACAACACCAAAGCATAACGAGTGGTTTAATCCTTCCCTTTCCTTCCCATCTTCTCTCGCAGTTGAGTTAGCTTAATCGTTGCAGCATTGTGCGTGTAACCCCCGCACACTGCGCGCAGGGATTAAGTTAACATGATCTCGGATAGATAATTGTTCGTCTCTCTAAATAACCAGGGGCGGTTCAGTGCGATTTGTCACTAAGGCATAACACTAGTGATAAATTGTTATTGAAAAGTTCAAATTGGAATTTAGATGTGACATTGAATTTAGGTAATTGTCCGAGTTGGTTTTTAGTTAGTTTCGAATTTGTTAATGGCAGGTAAGTGTAGGGTTGATTATAGCAACATTCGTGAGCTTAAATTATTTTACCTTTTTGTTTTTCTTCATTTGATAGGTAATAATAATGTCTAATAAAATTATTGTAGACAAATAAAATCGAATGGAAACTTTAAGCTGTTGGCTGTGAGAAATATAGCCAACAGTTGAAAAAAATTTAGTAAAGTATTAAAATTTTCTTGAATTTCATCAAGATTCGGTTGGGGCTTGAAAAAGTTAAAGCTAGTCAATAGTCTAGGAAAAATCAATAAAAAATGTCATTACTTCGAAAAAATTCCGACAAAGATGAATTTTGGTGGGGATTGAGAGTGTTATTTTTACGTTACAAACACTTCCTGAAAAGTGAGTTAAGTGGGTAAAATTCATTTTTTGTACCAATTAGGTACTCGAAAAAAACTAGGTTCTTTTGAAAAAATTGTAGGGAAATATTAAGCCGTGTTTTTTGAAAATTCAGATAGAATTGTGGAAAAAAACGACATCCGAACTTAGCAAAGTCATCGAAGCAAAAAAGCCAATCACTATCATGAAATGCAGAAAACGCCATCACTAACCTTTCAGCTAAACTAAATACATTCAAATAAAAAGAAATCTCATATAGAAAACTATTCCGTTCATAAAAACAAAAAACCCAATTCTAAATCACTTAGGCCCAGTTTTTCAGTGGCGAGTTAAATCAGTTACTTAACTCAAGAAATAGATTTGTCCTCATTTACGTCAAACATCAGTTTTTAAGTGGAGGGTGAATGCAGAGAGTCTTAAGAAACAAAGAAGATAAAATAATACAAACATTTGTTTAGTTAATCTATAGTTAACTCACCAAATTTGGTGAGTTTACTCGGGTTTAACTTTAACCAGGTACTGAAAAACTGGCCCTAACAGAAAAAAGTTAATTTTTAAAACAAATATTTTGATTCGTTAGCTCAGATATTTTGGCGTTTATGCATAAACTATCAAAAAAATAGTAATTCGAGCTGGTAATACTTTTTCTATCGGAGCTGAATTTAAGAACGGTAAAAATCATATGGACCTAAGTTGTTGTTTTATTTAGCTGTAAATTGATAAGTTCAGATTTAGAGAAAAACGGTCAAAAACATTGGGGTGTAGTACATTTAGTCAATAAATGTAATTAAATTATATTTTTGGGTGGGGATTTTTTGTTATTGTTTTATTTAAAAAAAAAAAAAAGAAACAAGTTCTTCGAGTGGTACCGGAAGGGAAATGCCACCATCTTGAAAAAAAATGATTTTTTTATTTTGTTTAATAACTCCAGAGATGTTTATTTTTTTCACAAAATAGGTAATCCAAGAACAACTTGTATAGATAGGTCAATTAGGTACATATCTACACAAAATATTCACCCCTCACAGAGTCCCTCGTAACAAACTCCCGAATGTTTTGTTACTCTACGAATACGAATAAATTCACATCATAAGCCACGAACGAAATCAAAACAGCATTGCCTCACATAAATCCCATTACGTCAAAATGTGAGAAGAAACATCGAATTCAATTTTTGTTGTTAATTTTTTTTTAGTCAAATTGTTTTGTTAATCAAAAATGGATTCAATAGTAATTGCAATTTTTAAAATAAATCATGAAAATTCTAGCGTCATTTGCTCTTTTAAGAGGCTGGCGGAATCGTTTAATTGACGTAAAGTGGTTGGGCGTCGCCGTGGAACACCTAAATCTCTCCTGAATTCGCATTTGAATCTAATGGCTGAGACGAAATTGTGCCTCCAAAAGAACATGTGTGTGATTTTTATCTCCCCGGTCGACGTTTCCAGGTCATTCAATCTAATGACTCCTTCTTAGGCTGGTAAAAAAATGCATTTTATTTGCACCGCCACCTGTAACTTTGCATTCTTTATTTTGTCGGTCAATTTCATCGTGATAAACGCCTTCTGAAACAACCACACCTAAGAATTTATTTAAAGTCAGTGTAACATACCTTAAAACAAAACTATTTGATTGATTTCTTAATAATGCAGAACACACTTCGATAACAAATACAAGCACTTGAACTTGATTTGTTTATTATGTGTTATATGGGTGCAAAATTAAGTTAATATTCGATGATACAATTGCAGGCACTTGAAACCTGAACTGTATGTGAATTTTAGATCAAGTTACTCAAACGAAATGTTTTAAAATGATATTTATTTGTGGGCCAATGCCTCTTTTATACTTATAAAATGCTTACAATGGATAAATAGAATGAATGCTTACAATAAATAAACATAATTAAATTATTAATTATGCAACGATCGATCGCCACCGCGTTCGTTCGTTGTATCCAATTCAGAGTGTAGTCGAGTCAGCATTATTGTTGTTTATGTTGTTTAACGTACTTCCCCGCGTTGAATGGCTCAATTCAACTGTATTCTCATATGACGTTGACATCGTACTGTGTTCTTGGTTGTGAAACAGGTGTGGAATTAGTGGCTGACGTAAATCTCTTCCGGAGTTTGCAAATAATTACAAGTCCAAAGCTCATTGAAAGAAGAAGAGCAAAATAGCTGACAAAGTGGTGATGAATGCTATTGAAGAATACTTTGTCGTTCAGCTTGGGGAGACCTTGATGTTGTAGGGTAGAGAGTTGAATCTGGAGATGGTTTAATGCTTCTAGATGACTGTTGTTGAATGTTGGAAGCGATTCCAGAGCTGCGTGCACATCTTTGGGTTTGGCAATTAAAGATATGTTCCCAGGGCTTATGTAGGATGATTGTAGAGCGCTGATCATCATCTGATTTCCTTCAATGGTAATGAGATTGTTTCTCAGTATACAATCATTTTCCATTGAGAGAATGCCGGATCCAGTGAGTTCAATTTGTAATGTTTTGGTTTTGCATACAGCAGTTAATTGAATATTATAAAGAGTTCCGAATACCCATTGATTTCTACTATTCAGCTGGGTCCAAATTAAGTCATTACTTGGTTTAAGTATGCTGCATGATGATACGGTATTGTTGTTGAAGAGATTAAATTCACAATTGTATGCCTGTGAACCAGCATGGTATTTTGCCTTTCTGTTGGCGCAAAAAAACTGCATGTCTGTTCCCTTGTAACAATCCTTAAGTTCGGATGCTGTCATTGCAAAGTATTGGTCTCTATGACGATTTATAGCTAAAATTTCCATTGCCGGACTGATGATGAGGAGCGTGTTATTAACGATTGACGGAAAGGGTGTGAGTTGAAATAGATTGAAGGATTCTTGTTCAACTAGTGGAATTTTAATGACAAATAACAGGTGATTTCCAGTAGCCTGACCTTTTGTTGTTGATATCTTGTAGAAGTGAAGCAAGTCTTCTTGCTCGAATGGTAGTTTTTGGGATTGGGGTAAATTGTTTTTGATGTTGATAATTTCCGCCCTCAATTGAGCTGGTGATAGCAGAAGGGGACTTATGGTTCCATAGTGAACGTCCGTAAATGTGTTGCGAATAGCGTTCTCAATTTGCTGCAGGTTTGTAGCCATAAGCATTAATTGCATTGTCAAAGACGTAAAAATTTGAAAGATTCTAAACTGATCAGTTGTGTCTCCAATTCTCGCAATGATGTGTGTCACTTGATTTTGAAGCGTTATCATGCGGTTTTTTCCTTCGAGATAATCTTGTTTCATTATGTTGATGGTGGAGTCTATGATGGAAGTCTGATTTTTTAGCATTTTTAATAGATGTGCTTCATTTGTGTTAACTTGATTGATGGTTTTTGAGAGTTCTTCAGCGTAGTCAGAATCAAGCAGTCCAAATAACGAATGTGCTAAATTGCCGACTATGTTGATTGCCGCGCGTGGAGTTCGATGTTTTGAGATGAGGTTGGTGTCTGCTTGTAGGGTACTCCTCATGTTTGTAAAATGTGTTACTAGCGCACTGCACGTCGTCCTTAACTGTAGTTGGTTGCATAAATGTTCAAGAGCAATTGTTCCATTGTTAAATGACTCTAATTCTGATCGAATGGGTGCTAGATCGTAATAGACAATAATTTTCCATTCGTTGGCAACTAGATTTGTGGATCCAAGATTTTCGAAATATATTCCTGGATTATTGTCAAATCTTGATACGTTAATCGGCGATGCACAAACTACGGGTAGGAGAAACAATGACAGTATAACGGTGGTGATTAATGACACACATGACGTCCTTCTTCGTTTTCTAGGCGTTTCTGTCGTTTCATTCATTCGAGATTCGGATTGTGAAGTTGCTACCTGTGCCTCGTCAGTATTGTCCTTGTCATCAGTATTATCAATGTCTTCGAACAGTGGGGCTAAGCGATGAATTGGTCGTTTGAATATTCCAGATTTGGTTTTGACATTGACTACTCGAACAACATTGTCGTCGCCCTTGAAGATTTGGACAATTCTTCCCAGTGGCCATTGAAGCGTTGGCGTATTGTCTTCTTTGATGATAACCATGTCGCCAACTTTGATGTTTTCCTTATGCTGATTCCATTTGTTTCTTTGTTGTAATTGATTTAGGTATTCACTTGACCATCGTTTCCAAAATTCATGTTTCAAGTAGCAGATTGAATTCCATCGATTTCTCAGATTTATTTTTTCTGGAGCGGTGTCGGGATCAACTTGAGCAATCAATGGTTCACCAATCAGGAAGTGTCCTGGTGTCAATGCAGCCAGATCGTTTGGATTTGATGAAAGTGGAGTGAGTGGTCTTGAATTTAGGATGGCTTCAACTTCGGTGATTACGGTCTCCAATTCTTCATGCGTGAGTGACGATATGGAGACTGTTTTGACTAACAGATGTTTGGCTGATTTGACTGCTGCCTCCCATAAACCGCCGAAATGTGGAGCTCTTGGAGGGATGAATTTAAATGTTATTCCCTTGTTGCTGCTAGCCTTGATTATGGCTTCCTTCGCTTCGGGGGTGTGCAGTACACAGTTGAGGTCATGAAGTTGATTCTTTGCTCCCACGAAGTTGGTGGCGTTGTCACAGTAAAGAGTTTGAATTCGTCCACGGCGGTTGATGAATCTTCTGAGTGCTCCAATGAATGACTCCGTCGTTAAGTCAGTCACAATTTCTAAATGTACTGCCTTGGTGGTGAAACAACAAAAAACTGCTAAGTAAACCTTGTGTGGCCTTTTTCCCCTGATTTTGTAGTGTACCCATAGGGGGCCACAAAAGTCTACTCCGGAGTTTAAGAAAGGTCTATTTGCTGTGACGCGATCTACTGGCAGATTACCCATTACTTGAGTCATCAACTGTGGTCGGGTTTTGGTGCATCTGATACATTTATGAACTGTGTGTCGGGCCATGATCTTACCCTTAATAGGCCAAAATTGCTGCCTCAGAATTGATAACAATGTTTGTGGTCCACAGTGGTTGTGTTCGTCGTGTTTCATTTTGAATAGCAATTTTGTGATGGGTTCGTTGTACGGCATCAATATGAGATGTTTGGCATCAAAAGAGATTGATGCGGCCTCTAGTCTGCCTCCAACTCGTAGAATCCCCCTTTCGTCTAAAAATGGAGCCAGGGTAGTCAATGCGCTGGATTTGCATACTCCTCTGTGACCTTTAAGATCATGTATTTCATTTGTAAATTCAGAAGATTGTATTTGTTTTACGATGACCAAAAGTGATTCATTGAGTTCCTTGGGTGATAATGCTGTTTGTTCTACTGGATTTATGTCCATTTTCCTGGCTCTATTGGTGAACCGGAGAACATAGCCCATTGTACGTTGCAGAAAGTTGAAAGAATTTCGATGTTTTATCTGGTAAATTAGGTCAATTGTAGGGTTTTGTTGTAGTGCTACTGCCACTGTGTGTTTTCTTTTCCGTTCTAGATCGGAGGGTATTTCTAGCTCCTTTATTAACGGCTGGTGCCATGTTGACTCGTTTCCATGCAAGAAAAACGGCCCATAAAGCCACATGTTGCATGACATAAAGCTTGCTGCAGATATTCCCCGAGATAGTAAGTCTGCTGGGTTCTCTTTAGATGGGACGTGACGCCACTGAGTTGCCAGGGAACATTCTTGAATTTTTGCAACTCGATTTGCCACGAATGTGTGAAATGATGACGATGTGGAATTGATCCATGATAGTACGATTTGTGAATCAGTCCAAAGATGTATTGGCGTGTCTCGCAGTCGTAAATCTTCTCTGACTCTGCTTGTGAGTTCGGCTCCTAAGACTGCAGCGCATAATTCAAGTCGAGGAAGGGTCTGTTGTTTTACCGGAGCAATTCTTGACTTCGCACAGAGTAATCTGACGATGATTGTGCGATCTCTATAAGTTGAACGAAGATACACAGCTGCACCATATGCTTGTTCTGATGCGTCAACAAAGGTGTGTATTTGTACAGATGTTGGATTCTGTTGATTAAAGATGTGTCTGGGAACCCTTGCCTGATTGAGTGTTGACATCTTGTTCCTGAATATTATCCATTCCTCCTTAAGATGTTGTGGTAGTTCATCATCCCAAGACAGTTTTAGGTGCCAAAGCTGTTGCATGAAGATTTTGGCTTTAACTACTACTGGACCAAAGAGTCCTAGTGGATCAAAGATGCGTGCTATGTCTGAGCTGACTGATCGCTTAGTGATTGAGATAGTATCAGATATTTGTGCTCTTCCACATAATTGGTCTGATTTTGGTTGCCAGATTAGACCTAAAGTTTTGATTGTGCAATTGATTGAATCGCTGAAATCAAGGCTGACTTCTTGGTCCTCAGCTGGGATATCCTTTAATAATGATGGATGGTTTGCACACCATTTGCGGAGTTTGAGTCCAGCACCATTGAGTAATGAAGAAACCTGGTATTGTGCCTCTTTCGCATGAGCGATGCTGTCCGATCCACTAATGCAGTCGTCGACGTAGAAGTCATCTTGAAGTATTTGAGCCCCAATCGGTTGTGTTATTTTGTTTTGGGTTGCAAGGTATTGCAAGGATTTAGTTGCCAAGTAAGGTGCGGATGATGTTCCGTAAGTTACTGTTTTCAATTTATAGTACCTTATCTCTTCTGATGATCTCCGTCTCCACATGATGAGTTGATAGGGTTGATCTTCTTCATGTACCAGAATCTGCCTGTACATCTTCTCAACATCTGCTGTAAAAACGTACTTGTGCAAGCGAAAACGAAGTAGTATAGATAAAAGTTCACTTTGAACTGTAGGTCCAGTGTGGAGGATGTCATTAAGCGATAGACCAGACGAAGTTTTTGCTGAGGCGTCGAAGACCACCCGTAGTTTTGTTGTACTGCTGTCAGGCTTCAATACGCAATGGTGAGGTATGAAGAAGTGCGGTCCTTGAATGCTGCCTTGTCTGATCTCTTCCATGTGTCCAAGAGATTCATATTCGTCCATAAATTTGACATAATCTTCTCTTAGCTTAGGGTTTTTGTTTAGTCGTCTTTCTAGTGACATAAAACGATTAAACGCTGTTTGCATAGAGTCACCTAGGGCTGCGCCATTTTCTCGAAATGGTAACCTAACGATGAAGCGCCCAGTTTCCGATCTAGACACATTTTGAATAAAGTGTGATTCACAGTATTTTTCTAATGATGTCATCTGTTTTGGTGTGTTTTCAAAGTCATCAAGCCTCCAAAATCGTTCAATAAGCTCGTTGGTTGATTCTTCTTCGCAAAAGATGCCACAAGTAGCAGTGTTGTATGTCGTATCTTCAATTTTTCCGGTTACTACCCAGCCAAATACTGTGTTTTGTAAAACTGGCATCTTGTCGCCAATTTGTATTTGTTCGGGGCGGATTAACTGATGGTAAAATTCTGCTCCCAAAAGGACTTCAATCTTACTGGATCGGTGGAAGTTGGGATCTGCCAAGTTGATGTTTTCTGGTATAGACCAGGTAGAAGTATCTAGGTTTTGAGTGGGTTGAGGAGATACGATGTTCGGAAGTATAAAGGCTTCCA
The DNA here is from genome assembly GCA_949320155.1 of Melangyna quadrimaculata. Taxonomy (NCBI): domain Eukaryota; kingdom Metazoa; phylum Arthropoda; class Insecta; order Diptera; family Syrphidae; genus Melangyna; species Melangyna quadrimaculata. The sequence continues at coordinate 236,545,650 of OX439483.1, forward strand.
GTCTGCATGCGAAATTGCCCATTGTTGAGTGGAGTTGAATGTTTATTCGCTGTGTTGTGTTTCGTGTTCTTCTGCCAATGCCCTCAATGCATAGAGATGATGGGGTTGGTGATAAGGATAAGCGTTTAATAAGCCTCTCAGTTATGAGGTTTATTTGAGAACCGGAATCTAAGATGGCTCTAACTTCACATGTTTGTCCGTCATTTGCTGTGATTAGAACCCTTGCGGTGGCCAAAAGAACGTAACCCTGCTTGTTATTCAATTGTTGTATAGTGGCAACCGTGAGCGGTGATGAGCCTCCCACTTCTGATGACATCAATTTGGTAGGTGTAGCACCTGCTACGATGGTTGTAGATGGATTGGATTTCTTTTGATTTGGACTTGATGTACATGCCCTTTCTAAATGCAGTAAGGTATTGTGTTTACCTGAGCACTTAGTGCAGCATCGTGATGAGCATGATTTCGCATTATGATCAACTTTGAAACAATTTACACATAGATGTCGTCTTTGGGTCCACTTAAGTCTTTCAGCAGCTGACATTTTTAAGAACTTCTCACAATAGTAAAAAGGGTGGCTTTTTATCACACATACCTTGCAATTTTCCGTGTTAGATGTGGCTATTGTTGTCACCGCCTTGGCCTTTTCTTTTCCGCCAACAGCTTTTAAAGACTCAAATCGGTTTTTTAAAAATTTGAGAAATTCGTCCATTGTCTGAAGCTCTCGAGGGTTTTGAAGTGATTGTTCATATAAAAGGTGGCTTTGACGATCCAACTTCTTTATTAAGAGATGAGTGAGTAAAGGGGCCCAGGATGCTGTCTCAATGCCAAGAGTTTTGAGTGCTGCAAGAGATTCATGGATTGCGTCATGAAATTCTCTGATGGCCTTCATTTCTGGATTAATGTTCGGCAGACTGAGAATCCTCTGGATAAGTGCTGAGGTTTGCGCCCTTTTATTGCTGAAACGATCCTGGAGAGTGTTCCAAGCAATATCGTAGTTGTCTTCGGTCAGTTCAAGATGGCGCATCAGTCTCTCTGCATCACCGGACACATTTGTTTTCAAATACCACATTTTTTGGATGGGTGGTAATGGTTGTTCATGTATCATCTTGGTGAAGATGTCTGAAAATGTTTGCCATTTTAAATAATCGCCGTCGAATTTGGGTATCGACATTTTAGGCAACTGAATTGCCGGGCGATCAGCTAGCTGTTTTGATGGCTCGCTTCTTTGAACGCTTAATGATGTTTTGCTCAAAGAAGCTTGATTTTTGAGAACTGATGTCTCTAATTCGGTGTACAACTCCATGTTGTAACCCTCTGATTCCGGATCATTAACAGCTTCCCAAATGGAGTGATGAATCTCCTCAACCTGAGTCCAAAGTCTGTTCATAGCCTCCAGACATTGGATGGGTGCTTCTTCTTTCACTTTTCCGTTGATGAGTCTGGCTAGTGAATTCATGAGCGCCTTTTGTCTTCTCATAAGGGTGTCAATGTTTGAGTTGTCATCTTGTTCTTTACGAGCAAGATTATTTGTTGATGTCAATGCATCATTAGGTTGAGATTGGTTGTCTTCTGTTCCCTTTGGCACGACATCGAGTTTGGTGTTGTTACTGGCCTCTATCTGCGCCAGTGAATCACTCAAGATTTGCTTATACTTTTCGTATAATGTCTTGATTTGTTCGAAATACTTAGAGGTAAAGTACTCGTGGTCTAACGATATGTCTGGTGTGTCGCGAATTCTGCCATCTGTAGCTTCGAATTCTTCCCATACGGTGTTTAGACGATTGAGTCTTGACGTGAAGTATTCTCGAGTTGTTTTGCGGGTGGAGGAATCTTTCGAGAAGTTGCGGATGATTGATTGTATCTCCTCTCCAGATATGCGTTGGCTCCTGGCTAAACTATCCATAGTAAATCTGATGTTCTTTGAATGTCGGGGTCACCAAAAATGATTGATTTCTTAATAATGCAGAACACACTTCGATAACAAATACAAGCACTTGAACTTGATTTGTTTATTATGTGTTATATGGGTGCAAAATTAAGTTAATATTCGATGATACAATTGCAGGCACTTGAAACCTGAACTGTATGTGAATTTTAGATCAAGTTACTCAAACGAAATGTTTTAAAATGATATTTATTTGTGGGCCAATGCCTCTTTTATACTTATAAAATGCTTACAATGGATAAATAAAATGAATGCTTACAATAAATAAATATAATTAAATTATTAATTATGCAACGATCGATCGCCACCGCGTTCGTTCGTTGTATCCAATTCAGAGTGTAGTCGAGTCAGCATTATTGTTGTTTATGTTGTTTAACACTATTTAAATGTATTCTTCTGCAAGATATTTTTTCTTAACGTTTCCAAAGACTACTATGAAAATAAAATTTCGTAGAAAAAACATTCAAACTTCCTTTTCATTCGGGACCAGTGATGCTTAGTGGTGAGACAGCTATTGCGATAGCTGCTATTAATCACTCTGCTATTTCACTGAGCAGAGAGCAGAAGCGATTGCTCTTCAATGTAACTGTTCACTGTTCATTGCTCTTTGAACTGTTCAATGAAAACAGCTTTCACTGAGCAGTTTATAGAGCACTGAGCAGCAAGCAGTTACTTTGAAATTGAAAAGCAATCGCTTTGGCTTCTGCTCTCTAGGAGTGATTTTCTTCATAAATCATAATAATGCATGCTCGCTGCTTTTTTTACCATAATATTCTGCTGATATTTGAGACATCTTTCAATGGAATTTGACATTTTATGGCTTGACAGATGGGTAACAAACAAGTTTTTGACGTCAAATATATATTTCGTTTTAAATATCACCCTTAAGCCTTCAATTCGCCTGTTTAAAAAAATCGGATTTTCATAGGAAAAATTCTGATTTTTGAGACGGATTTTAATCCATCAAAATCGTAGCCATCGTTCAATGAAATTTGAAAGTCTGTGACTTGACAGATGGGCAACAAACTATATTTTCTAATACATATTTTGTTTCAAATGTCACCCTAATGCCTTCAAATCGCTTTAAAAAAAAAATCGAGTTTTCATAGCAAAAAATCTGATTTTCATAGGGTTTTTAATCCATCAAAGTCGTAGCCATCCTTCAATGGAATCTGACAGTTTATGGCTTGACAGATGGACAACAAACTATATTTTGCCGTCTAATATATATTTCGTTTCAAATGTCTACCTAAAGCTTCAAATCGCTTGTTTAAAAAAAATCGGATTTTCATAAGAACAATTCTGATTTTTCAGAGGGATTTTAATCCATTAAAATCGTAGCCATCCTTCAATGGAATTTGACAATTTATGGCTTGACAGATGGACAACAAACTATATTTAAGGCTGGTGGAATCGTTTAATTGACGTGAAGTGGTTGGGCGTCGCCGTGAAACACCTAAGTCTCTCCTGAATTCGCATTTGAATCCAATGGCTGAGACGAAATTGTGCCTCCAAAAGAACACGTGTGTGATTTTTATCTCCCCGGTCGACGTTTTCAGGTCATCTAATGACTTCTTCTTAGGCTGGTAAAATAATGAATTTTATTTGCACCGCATTTTATATCAGTACCGAACTGCCTTCCATCGGCCGCACACGCTGTTGAGTCCCGTCGGAAGTCAAAGTCCCTTCGTTTTGCTTAATCTGTTTTCTTTCTGGTCTCACTGTTACAATCTCAATAATTCTGTGTTTCTTGTTTCAAATTAAAAAAAAAAAAATCATTAAAAAGAATATAATAGTACCTATACAGTATACATTAGCCCAAAATAATTAAAAAATCATACCAAAAATTGCTGCTAAATAAATAGTCATATATATGTACATAAAAAGAGCCATACATTTGTATGTACCTCCCTACGTACTCACAAAAAACAAATAAAAAAAAAAAAACAACTCCAACTCATGTCGCGCAATATACATACATCAGTGCAAGTGCATGTGCCATCATTATATTTAAAAACGAAAAAAACAATAACAACACCAAAGCACAACGAGTGGTTTAATCCTTCCCTTTCCTTCCCATCTTCTCTCGCAGTTGAGTTAGCTTAATCGTTGCAGCATTGTGCGTGTAACCCCCGCACACTGCGCGCAGGGATTAAGTTAACATGATCTCGGATAGATAATTGTTCGTCTCTCTAAATAACCAGGGGCGGTTCAGTGCAATTTGTCACTAAGGCATAACACTAGTGATAAATTGTTATTGAAAAGTTCAAATTGGAATTTAGATGTGACATTGAATTTAGGTAATTGTCCGAGTTGGTTTTTAGTTAGTTTCGAATTTTTTAATGGCGGGTAAGTGTAGGGTTGATAATAGCAACATTCGTGGGCTTAGGAAAAATTTCTATGCTGCGTATGTCTATACTGTGCAAAACAGGCCAGCTGTTTTGGCACTGAGTGAAACTCAGATTGGTGAAAATTCTGATCATTCGGAATTTAATTTATTTGGGTACAACTTAGTGCCATTATTCTTTCCCCACCATGGTCTTGCTGTTTATATAAGAAATGATGTTGCATACCAACTTCAACCACAATATGGTTTGTGTTCTAACACAAACTTTAATTTCATGTGGTTAAAATTTACGGTAAATAAGCACATCATTCACACTTGTTTCGTTTATCGAAGCCCCAATCTGGACAGAAATTCAACTTGTAACGAGTTTGATGCTCTGTCCGACTCCATTCAAAGAATTGTTGCCCATTATCCTCACACTGAAATCGTCATTGCGGGCGATTTCAATTTACACAATTCTAGTTGGCTTCGCTTTTATGGCCAGACAACACCCGAAGGAAGGTATGTTGAGCTCTTTGCTGAGTTAAACCACCTGACTCAGCTTGTTGACGAGCCAACTCGAATCCCTGATGTTGCAGGTCAATCCGCCAACAAACTTGACTTGTTTCTTACCTCTGACCCTGATAAATACACTGTTAGTGTATTATCGCCTCTAGGCACATCAGACCATTGTGTCATATCTGCTAATTTCTCGTGCCAACAAAACTCAGTTAAAGAGAAAGTACCAACGAGAACCGTTTGGCAATACGAGAAAGCCAGCTGGGACGGTCTCAACGGTTTCTTCAGTAACTTTAACTGGTCACTGTGCTTCCTCGATAGTGACGTAGATGCCAGTGCAGATATGATAACAAACTTAATTCTTTGTGGAATGAGAAATTTTATCCCGAATAGGGTAAAATCTATCAAACCCAAAGAAAACTCATGGTTTGATTCGAGCTGTAAAGAGGTTATTAGGGTCAGAGAAGTAAGTTTCCGTTGTTACAAAGCCAACCCTATTGAGGAAAACCGGAAGAAGTTTCAACAAGCCAGGAAGACCTGTAACGCTCATATTCGATGAACCAAATTTTTGCATGACCAAAAATTAAGGCAAAAAATACTACAATGTCCCAATAGTAGTAAAAATTTTTGGTCTTTTGTAAAAAATATTCGAAACACTTCTTCGTCTTCGGTTCTAACACTCGTCTTCAACGACACACCTGCTGTCAGCTCGCAAGATAAAGCCAATTTGCTTGCAGCACAGTTTGCTGTTAATTCAACGGTGCCAGCAAGTGATAGAACTCCGCCTGTACTTGATTAATTTTCAGCTCAAGAAATATCTTGAAGAACGAAAGCTTCTTAATGACCGGCAGTACGGCTTTCGTAACAATAGGTCCACTGGTGATCTGATGGTATATCTCACCGAACAGTGGAACAAATCTTTACATCGCTTTGGAGAAAGTAAGATTATTGCGCTGGATATTTCTAAGGCGTTTGATAGAGTTTGGCACCAAGCTCTCTTATCGAAAATGCGCGCATTTGGTTTCGATGAATCTCTTCTTCGTTGGATTAGAAATTACCTTTCGGACCGTTCAATACAAGTTGTATTGGACGGTTTCAAGTCTGAAATTCACAAAATAAATGCTTGTGTGCCCCAGGGCTCCGTTTTGTCTCTGACTCTCTTCCTTATATTCATAAATGATCTTTTGTCTGAAACTTCTAATCCATTAAACTGTTTAGCTGACGACAGCACCCTCAGCTTCTCATATTCGTTTTCAGATTCGCATCCATGTCCTTCGGGTGTGGAACTAGAACGGCAGCGTATGATTAGCTCATTAAATTCTGATCTCGACAGCATTGTCCAATAGGGAATCAAAAACCGCGTAGAATTTAATGCTTCAAAAACTCAATGCTGTCTTCTGTCTTCAAAACGAAACACACCTCTCATGCCGCTATCCATGAGCGGCACTTGTATTGAGGAAACCGAAAAGCTTTCAGTCCTCGGTATGTGTATCACAGACCACCTTCTGTGGGATGAACACATATTCGACGTCGCCAAAAATGCAGCTAAATGCTTAGGTTTTCTTCGGCGATGCAAGAAATTTTTCTCCCCTTCTGATCTGGCTGTAATCTATAAAGCATTTATCCGTCCGAAACTTGAGTACAATTCTCATATTTGGGCAGGTGCCCCAATAACCCACTTGAGTATCTTAGATAGGATTCAAAAAAGAGCTTTGAAAATGATAGATGACAGAAATATAACAGAAACATTTGCATCCCTCGAACACCGCCGCCATGTTGCATGTCTAACATTATTTTACCGTTATTTTTATAAACACTGTTCTAGTGAAATAGCCAGCTGCATTCCTCCCCTAAGACAATTCAACCGTAATACTCGTACCTCTAGGAATGCACATCAGTTTACCCTCGAGTCCAACTTCGGACGTATTATCAAGTATAGAGATTCTTTTTTTAGCCGCACTACCCGAATGTGGAATGCTTTACCCGGCTCTATCTTTCCCGACCATTTTAATATTCAGAGGTTCAAAACCAATGTGCATCGGTATCTCCTCTTAAATCCTTCCCTATTTTACCAACGTTCGCACCGTGTTTAAACATTTAAACAAGGGCAGCCAAAATCCCTTTAGTGCGCGCTCAAAAAAAAAAAAAAAAAAAAAAAAAACCGCCACCGCATTCTTTATTTTGTCGGTCAATTTCATCTTGATAAACGCGTTCTTAAACAACCACACCTAAGAATTTATTTAAAGTCAGTGTAACATACCTTAAAACAAAACTATTTAAATTTACTTTTCTGCGGCTAGTTGTGTCCTCAGAAGGCGAACCTGTTCTTTTGGAAGATATTTTTTTCTTTAAGTTTCCACAGACTACTATGAAAATAACATTTCGTGAAAAAACATTCAAACTTCCTTTTCATTCGGGACTAGTGATGGATGCTACTTTTCCTGAACACCGAATTTATTACGAAGTAGTTTTAGTACGACAGAACCTATGAAACCTTTTTTTTGGGATTCGTATTACGAATGTATTACGACGGGGACTTTGATAAGGCTGAAACGACCTCCTTACGTCAATTCGTTCTTAATCTAAGCGGTCCAAAGTTCAATATTCCGTCAAAATGGGAACATATCTCAAATGCCTTTGGTTGTTTTTTGTATAGTGCTCATAGTGTTGTGGTGCTCTTAATAACCTTTAAAATGTGCCCTGTATCATGAATATCGGGCAAATTATGTTTCGTCAATCCAATAATGGTGAAGTACAAACACACTAAATGTGTCCTATTGTAGATAAATTGTACTATCTACAAGTTGTTCTTATATCATTTAGTGAATAAAATTTGAGATTTTCATTCAGAGGGCGTGGCACCCGCCCATTTTCAATTTAAGTCAGTAATCATTAAATAACAGATTTCTCTGATAACTTTGAGGTTCCTTCATACTACTCTACCTAAAATATTTGATATTTAACATTAATAAACTTGGAACTTGGCGTACTTTTAGATATTTCACTACTTTTTACGGCTGACGTGTTACGGAAAGGTTTTTGTATATAGAAGAACTTGGCTCCTTTTTTAACATTTATGTTTTTGGTGTGATATCATTTAGTGAAACAAATTAAGGGTCCTTTTAAGGAAGTGTTAAAGACGTAAAAATAAAGCTCCTAGCCAAAATTCAGCTTTCTCGGAATTTGTCGAAGCGAATATCTTATTTTCATTTGTGTATTAAGTCAAATTCATATTAAAATATTCATTGTAATAAGTTGTTAATTTATTGCTTATTTCTTACGCAAACAAAAAATATTGCGCTAATATATCTGCTAACTTTACGTAAACTTCGCTTAACTTTCTTAAAAATTAAGATAAACGACCCGCAACCATTATAATTCAAAAAGGAAGCAAAAACGAGAAAATTGCCTCTTAAGTTTTTTAACTTAAAATAACCTCAGGAACTCATGTCCGGTGACTGTGGGACACCCTGTACATTTAATAATTTTTGTTTCTGTTTTAATTCAATATTTAAGACAAAATTTTCTCTCACCTAAATGGGTTAGTTAAACGCCCCTGGGCATATAATTTGTGTCATGTATCAATACAACCCATAGAGCTTACACGCTATACCGTTTTAATGCATCTGATGTAAAACACCCTGTTTATACAAACATACATACATCCATGTATAATTATATTTTATGAATGCAAAAGAAAATAAAAAAATATCTAATAAGCAGTGAGTGTGTCAAACAAGAACGAAAATTTATTTGTTCGCAAGATATTACTACAGGCCACCCCACTGATTTACAGAAAATAAATAAAAAGAAACTGAAAAGCAATGCGACCTTTTTTTGTAGATTATAGTGAATGGGCTTTGTTGTTATCTGCTATGCCAATTCGTGAAATAAACCATAATTTCCAAAGCAGTGTAAATCAACCAGTAAAAGGATTAAACCTGTAATAATAGTATGAAAATATTAATATATGCCTAACTCATGTATAGAATTAAGTGTCAAGTGTGTGTTTAATAAAGGGATTGAGGATTTCATCGATGTATTTCTTGTCATTAATTAACATGCAAATTTATTAGGTAGGTAAATTTTGAAAAGGAATTTTACTTGCAATTGATAAATTAAGATTCAAAGCCGTGCACATAAAAACTGTTAAATCGTCGACAAACCTATGAAGTCTTTATACTATACACAGGTAATATACCGATGTTGATATTTTGCAAAAGTTTTTAAATTATAATTTTAACACTGCATGTTTTTTAATAAGCGTCATCATAATCCTGTTTATTATTATTATACTGTTTTAGCTTTTAAGGCCCTATGCACCTATGTATATGTAATTATATATTTTATTACAAATAATATAGTAGATATTGATAAAACAAATATGTATGTTCTGATCATGTCGTTTCGTCGATGTATATATCGTTAGTTTACAAACATACCGGACCGGACTTATAGTAGCATTTATTGCACTCAGAATATACAAATACTTGTTGAGCACAAAACCAAACGTATTTTCTTCGCCTTCATGAAGTGCGGTTAAGTAAAAATGAAGGATAGATTGGAGCTGGAGTTTCCATAAACACGGCCGCAGGTTCTGAAAATGTAATTTTGAAAAATTGTCCCAAACAAGAGTTACTTGTTTCTATATATCTACAAGATTCACCACACCTTTTTTGAATATCTGACAGCAAAATTTATCCGACACCCCTATTATTAATAGGTATGTAGTGTAGGTATTATTAATTATTTTGAATGAGATTAAAAAAAAATTATGCATGTAAACGGGTTTTACCATTAAACTTGAAATTGAAAAATAAACATGAAATTTATTTTAAATTTAGCTTTTATTTCTAATTTTTTTTTTTTAATTACAATACAAAAAATTTCTATCATTTCCTCGTAAATATAAGCGGGTTTTACTGTACTCTATTTAAAAAAAAAAATAATTATTAAACATTTTAAGTGTTTTTTACTTGATTCATCCATTTCTACTAATAATATAGAAAAATATTTTTTTTTTTTTTTGAAAAATTTTGATTTTTTGAAATTTAAAAAAATTTTAGTTGAGAGCGTCAATTTTTGAATTGTAAACTTTTTTCTACTTTTAATTTCCCACATTTCAAAAAAAAGAAAATCATCATAATCGGAACAGGTTCCCCGGGTTCTTGAATATATCTATCCTCCACTATAATGTTACACACTGTTTCCAGTTCTTCTGCAATTTCATATTGTTATATTTTACTAAGGGTTCGCAAATAAAACTTATTTCCTTTATTCAAACTGAAACTGCAATTAATTCACAAAATAAAACGCTTTTTATTTCAAATACTTTTTCTTCTAATACTTTTATTATAACCAAGCACAAGTATGCAACTCTTTATTCACCCTGACATTTATTCATTCACTTTCAAAATCAAACTGCTCTTTCGGACTGGTGCCCCTGTATTTATACCCGAAAATAGGGTTCTAGAATTTTCTAGGGTCTACTAGAAGGTGCTTTCCAAAAAGGTTTCGGCAATTATTCCAGTATGAACGAGGCTGGACACCAACCGTGATGGATTTAATTATTTATTTCACTCAAAGATGGCGCGGAAAGTTGTACTAATGTGGATGTTTACATAACTGGGCATATTCACCACATTGCCCCCCTCTTAGGATTGATCGTCCCGATTTAATCCATTATTCCCACCGTTATAACGATGTAAACGGTTGCAGTGTACTACTTTAAGCTTACCCCTTACTCCTCTCTGAATGCGGTAAACCACATCATTGATTCGCTTCACAACGGTATATGGGCCTTCCCAGTTTTGTTGTAGTTTTGGTGACAGTCCCTTTTGTCGGTGAGGATTGTAAAACCACACCAGGTCTATGAACCGCACTTCGATAGGCCATCAAGAACAATGGAATATGGCGGTCCCAGTCTCGTTGGTAGTCGCCTACAACCTTGGCGTTGAATCGTTCTATCATCACATCAGATTGTGGATGAAGAGGTGTTGTCCTTGTTTTCTTGATACCAAGGAAAGAGCAAACCTCCTGAAAGATGTTAGATTCGAAGTTCCTTCCTTGGTCAGAATGCAGTTCCAAAGGTACGCCGAACCTGCTCACCCAATTGAAGATAATCTGATCAACAACTGTTATTGTTTCTTGATTTGCCACTTGCTGAAGTAATCCATGACTACAAGGATGTATCGGTTTCCGCTGATGGTCTCCGGAAATGGACCAGCGACATCTACTGCTTTTCTTTCGAAAGGTGTGCCCTCATTGTACTGTTGCATTTTACTTTGAAGCTTTCTACCTGGTCCCTTGGTAGCAGCACAAGTATCACATTTTCGGCACCACTTTTCGACATGCATGTAGCCAGTAGAACCGTTGTCGTATCTTCTCCAGCGTTTTATTGACTCCCAAATGACCTCCAGATGCTCCATCATGCATCTCTCGAAGAACGTCATTAACCTTTGACCTAGGCACCATCAACTGCATCAGATAAGACTTGCCATCTGCAGATTCCAATTTGCGCCTTAGTACTCCTTCTTGCACATGAAGTGAGTCCCACTGTGCCAAATATGCTTTGAGAGTTGGACTTCTATCGCAGATGTCACCCCATTCTGGTTCCTTCCATGCAAGAATGGGTTCTATATTCGAGTCTTCTTGTTGGGCAGTCCTCAGTTCCTCATTGCTCCAACCGTAAATGGGATCGGCTCTTATTCGTTGGATGGCAACCGCTTCCTTTTCTTCTTGACGCGTGCAATGCTTACAGTCCTGTTTCACGGTCGTCGAGACAATGCATCTGCGTTTAAGTGCAGCTTTCTTCTTCGATGTTGAATTTCGTAGTCGTATGTCTGCAATCTCTCGATCCATCTTGCTACTTGACCTTCTGGATTTTTGAAGTTCAGAACCCAATTAAGCGCACCATGATCTGTTGGAAGGGAGAACTTCTGTCCATAGAAGTACTTATGGAAGTGCTTTGTTGCCAAAATCAAAGCTAGAAGTTCCCTTCTTGTGACGCAATAATTGCGCTCTGGCCTCGAGAGCACCTTACTGTAGTAGGCGACGACTTTTTCTTCTCCTTCATGGACTTGCGACAGTACAGATCCAATTCCGACGTTACTGGCATCGGCATCGATGATGAAAGGTTTTCCAGGAGTCGGATAGGTCAGCAGGATAGCTTGAGTTCCTGAAAACTTTTCTCGCACTCACCTGACCATTTGAACGGCTTACCGTTTTCAGTAAGTTGATGCAAGCTCTTAGCGATTCCAGCAAAGTCCTTCACAAAGCCCGATTATATGTGGCTAGACCAAGAAAGCTACGGAGCTGATGTTTATCCTGTGGTGTTGGCCAATTTTTACAGTGTCAACTTTCTCAGGATCAGTCTTTACTCCTTGGGATGAGATGATATGTCCCAGGTATTTAACTTAGGTCTTGAAAAGTGCACATTTATCTGGATTTAATTTTAAATTTGCTTCTAGAAGCCTCTGAAATACAGGCTTAAGGTTTTCACAATGCTCGTCAAAAGTTTTTCCATAAACTATGACATCGTCCAAATATACAAGGCATGATTTCCAAGTAAGGCCTTGAAGAACACACTCCATCAGACGCTCAAATGTTGCCGGAGCGTTGCACAGTCCGAATGGCATCACTTTAAACTGCCCCAGACCATTTCCGGTTGAGAAAGCTGTCTTCTCTCGATCTTCTGGATGGATTTCTACCTGCCAGTAGCCACTCTTCAAGTCTAACGTCAAGAATCATTGAGCTCCTTCCATTGCATCCAATGTATCGCTGATTCTGTGCAGAGGGTATCTGTCTTTCTTTGTCACATCGTTCAGCCTACAGTAGTCCACACAAAATCAGGTGTTTCCATCTTTCTTTTTGACTAGAACAACTGGTGACGCCCAAGGGCTTTTGGAATTTTCGATTAGACCATGTTTCTTCATTGTCGATATCATTTCTTCAACTTCGGCTTGTTTGGCTAATGGGAGACGTCTTGCTGGTTGTTGAATCGGTCTCGCATCACCTGTGTCGATTCGATGCTGTACCAGTTGTGTTCGACCATACTGCCCACTCGGTGAAGAAAATATATCAGTGTACTCATGAAGAAGGCTTCCAGCAACACTAAGCTTGATTGAGGATGGCTGGAGAATTTTCGCTTTCATGGAGCTGAATTTTCCGGGGTCCATTAGTTCTTCTGCGTTTATTTCTGTGATTTTAGTTATTGCGGTCACATATTCGCATTTTCCAATAACTTCTCCTTTCTTGAGCTTGACCTCGTACGGTTTGATGTTCAGAATCCGTACGGGTACCATGTTGTTCTTTGGTTCCACAAGAGTCTTCCCTAAGATCATGTATTGGGAAGATTGCTCAGACTCTGGTTCCAACATGAGGTATCGATGGCTACCTAGTTCACCCTCTATTTTTGTCCAAACAAACACTTCTGAAGAGGCAGGCAAGCATATGTCTTCTTTGATGACAGTTCTTAGAGTTGATGAGTTTTCGTTGCCATAAACCATAGGAATCTCTACATTTTGGTACTTCAACACTTGCTTCCCAATATCCAGAATCACTCCGTGCTCTTTCATGAAGTCGATTCCAATTATGCACTCATCACATATGTCTGCTACCAAAAATAGATGCGAAAACTCTAATTCTGCCAAACGGATTTTAAGACGAACTTCTCCATATACTCTTGCTGCCTCACCTGTCGCAGTTTTAAGACGGTAGCTATTGGTGTTATGTAGCCACGTCATCTTGACCAAGTCTCTTCGCACAATGGAGGCTGTGGCACCGGTGTTAATTGTAGCCACGTGTTTCTTGCCATTTAATGTTGCGTCCACTGTCAGACTCTTATTGTTTCGTTTAGTCTGCGAGACTTGGATTGTGGTTCTTGGCCCATCGATACCAGGGCGATGATGTTATTGCTTACCTGTTCGCGGGTATTATTCCTGTTTCCACAGTGTTGACAGGTGCCTCTTCTTGGTGGCAATCTGCACTGGCGATGAAGATGTCCGGTTCTGTTGCAATTCCAGCATCGAGCAGGTCCTTCTCGCTGACTTCTATGGAATTCAGCTTTCTGGCAAGAACATTCTTCAACTTCAAGTTCTCTTACCCGATGAACTCCAAAGGAAGCCTTTTCAGAGCGAACGCTAATGCTTCTGAAAGCGTGCGTTTTCCAGCAGTTCGAATTGCTCGCTGGGGGTTGATGTCGGAAACTGCACGGACAAAAGCCTCCGTTGCTAGCTGGTTGGTAATTTCATCTCCTGCAGTCGGGTATGCTAGGTGTGCCAACCGTTCGATATCTGCTTGGAGTTGTTGCAGACTTTCACCTCTTTTCTGGACTCTGGTATTGAGCTGGACGCGGAAGACTTCTTGCATATGGCTATCGCCGAAGCGTTTGTCAATAGCCTTAACAAGAGCACTGAAGTTGCCGTTCTGGTCGGCTGTTATGGTTTGCAAAAGTTCAGCAGCAGAACCTCTAAGGGCAAGCATCAGAGCAATAAACTTGTCTTCGTCATCCCAGCCGTTTGTTGATGCAGCTGCCTCAAACTGCTTCTTGTAGATCGACCAAGAAGTTTGTCCATCAAAAGTTGGTGGATGCATTCCTTTTCTCTTTGGAAAATCGGCATTACCTTCTCGAACCTTTATTTTTCTAACTTTTTCTAACACATCGGTAATGCTCTGAAATTTATCTTCGACCTTCTCGAATTTTGCTTCCACTGACGAAAATTGTTTTTCAACACGATCGTCAAGGGCAACAAACTTGTTCTCAAAGGCATCTAGTTTACCTTCGAGGACGTGTTTCTGTTCTTCAAATCGTTCGAGAAGATTTTTTTCTGTTTTTTCCAGTAAATCCTTTGGCTCATTGCGTTGTTCTTCAAATTTCCCAAGAAGATTCTTTTGTTCATTCTTCTGCTCCTTTCGTTGGTCTTCAAACTGGGCGAGCAGCTGAGCCATCATATTGGTCATGTCTAAGGTTGTACTTACTTGCTCTTCTTGCATCTCAATCTCAAATAGAAACGTGTCTGGATTTTCATCGTGTTGCCTTAAATCTTCCTGCAGACGGATAATGAGGTCATTTTTCGTTCCAGCAGTAGGAAGACCTCGTTTGTTTAGTTCTGCTTTAAGTTCAACACAATTCAATGCATTCACAATTTTACCCATTTTTTTTTTTTTTTATTTTGTTCTTATAATTTTGTGTGTCACTTTTCACAAACACCTTTATTATTTGTTCACTAATCTACACACTTTATCAATTTTTCACCATCAATTATCTGAATTCACAGATTAAATAAGTTTTATTCCACTTTTTCTGATACCAATGTTATATTTTACTAAGGGTTCACAAATAAAACTTATTTCCTGTATTCAAACTGAAACTGCAATTAATTCACAAAATAAAACGCTATTTATTTCAAATACTTTTTCTTCTAATACTTTTATTATAACCAAGCACAAGTATGCAACTCTTTATTCACACTGACATTTATTCATTCACTTTCAAAATCAAACTGCTCTTTCGGACTGGTGCCCCTGTATTTATACCCGAAAATAGGGTTCTAGAATTTTCTAGGGTCTACTAGAAGGTGCTTTCCAAAAAGGTTTCGGCAATTATTCCAGTACGAACGAGGCTGGACACCAACCGTGATGGATTTAATTATTTATTTTACTCAAAGATGGCGCGGAAAGTTGTACTAATGTGGTTGTTTACATAAGTGGGCATATTCACCACAATATATACAAATATTTTATATGTTGTTACAGGTGGTCTAAATTTAAAAATCTCCTGTTGGAAATCCACATAAATGTTTCAAAATCTTCAGCTGTTTTTAATTCGTTTGAAGTACAAAAAGAAAAACGGAAAATTATTTTATGCATTTTATTGAGTATAAAATTGTGTTGAAACCGCAAAATTATATGTAGGTATATAGTATACTAGTATAGCATACTAGTATATTTTTGAGACAGTGTATAGCAACTCAGCAAACATTTTATATGCAAAACAATAACAAAATAAATTATTGTACTATTCGTACTAGAATGTCAGCTTATTAGGCTTGACCATTCTTTATTCCGTTAATTACATTGAATTTTTGAACAACAACAACAACTTAAAGGCACTACCACCAATTGTTTTGGCTGGAGATATAGCTACTTCGTGCTTTTCCACTTTTGCACTCATCAGTCTCCTTTTTGTGGTGCTGAACTTTAAGCCAATTTTATTTGAAAAACTTTTTATGCACACCATAAGATTCGAACCCACGCATATCAGATTTGTTCAGTCTTAGCAGTCGTGTTCACTACGCACTCCACCGCTTTAGACCACTGACGTCACAGGTCGAGATGTGTTATTTGTTTATCAAATGCATTTGGAGTATCAGCAATTTTATGAGTTGTTGTTCAAAAATTCAATGAAATCGACGGCATAAAGAATGGTCAAGCCTAATAAGCTGACATTCTAGTACGAAAAGTACAATAATAACAATAATAACTTAATAGTCTGGTTCGTTACCGGTCTTCCAACCTCTCCCCCTTTGATATGAACTGCGAATTGTAGTCTATCGAAATAAGGTATGGAGAAAAATGAAGGCGGAACAAGACAGCGGCGCTTATAAAAATGCTGATGCTCCAAATGCATTTGATAAACAAATAACACATCTCGACCTGTGACTTCAGTGGTCTAAAGCGGTGGAGTGCGTAGTGCACACGACTGCTAAGACTGAGCAAATCTGATATGCGTGGGTTCAAATCTTATGGTGTGCATAGAAAGCTTTTCAAATAAAATTGGATTAAAGCTCAGCACCAGAAAAAGGAGACTGATGAGTAAAAAAGTGGCAAAGCACTAAATAGCTATATCTCCAGCCAAAACAATTGGTGGTAGCGCCTTTAAGTTGTTGTTGTTGTTCAAAAATTCAAAAAAATTATTATTAAGAATTTTGTTTGTGTTTGCCGTGTAAGAAAATTGCTGAGTTGCTATACACTCTCTCAAAAACCACGGCTACTATATATGCTATATGGAAAGGACGGACTAAAAATGCGATCAAATCTTATAAAACGTTCGAAAAAGAAATTTGGAAACGTAGTATAGAAGACAGCGTTGAGGGTTACATTGCTCTGAAGTAAACGTATACATACATGTACAAAATCATCAACTGTATTAAAATAGTGATAAAAGAACAGATAAATCAGCTGGTTTCTACTTTTATCGATACAAATAATTATATTTTGTCCTCATGATATTAATGGACATGGACTAAACGGAACATTATGTTATTTGACCTGATGCAATACACATTATTTTACTATGAATAAAGAAAAGGTATAGCCTAAAAAAAAAATTATGAAATTTGTTGGTTATAGAATATAGATTATAGTGCAAAGCTTTCAATCCAAACAAATAATATTCAAAAATTGTTATAGTGCATCTTTCGAACTAAGAATTAGGTAAGTAAAGAGTTAAGACTAAGATTTTAAAAAAACTTGCATTGTAAAAGTAATACCTACGTACATAATATTTTGTTACTAGAAAACAAGTTGGATTTTTTATTGTACTTTTTATTAAAAATTGTTACCTACCTACATAATAAAAAAATCGAATTCAACCTAACATTTATGTCCATCATTATGGCGAAAACACTCTTAGACTACGAAGCAATGTCGCCAAAACATTTGCCAAGCATTCAGCTTGCAAAGCTAATTGCCCCGCACCTAAGGGTCCTATCTGAACTTGAACAAGTTCTCTGAAACTCGAAGAAACATCATGCACCTTCAGCACAATATTTCTTGTTTGTAGGGGCGATGATGTATGCATTGTCATGTCTTGCGTCAATTCAGTTATCCTACGTATTACCGTCAAACATAAAGTCAAATGTTCGGGTAGTGTACTTAAAGTCATATCAGACATCGCCACAACTAATAATTTAGATGCTGTCACTAGACATAGTGTTTGCTCGGTAAGTTCTTCGCGGGCTCTCTGGAATTTTACTTCGTTGATGTTCGAACCTCCTCCAGCAGCCTGAGCAACTGTACACTGAGCTGCAACTTGATCTAATTTAACTAACAATCCGGCCATTGCTACATCAGTCTTTGCCAAAAGGGCTTCAGCGTCGATGACATAACCATTTTTGGTAATAAGTTTGTCAACAGGAGTTGGGCTATTGTTAAATTTGCGGGACATTTGTGGGGAACAAAGAAGAGAAAGTTGTGGTTTATTGTTCGAAGAGGGATTCTTAAGGCAAACTTGAGGACAATCGCTATTAGAACGATAATGTCCATTAAATCTATTCTGCTGATAAGTTGGCTGTGTGGCATTAAATGCGCTATCGATATCACTATATGCACTTGGATTTCGATGAAGATGAGGCGATCCAATTCCATCCAATCTAGCAGCGGAACTGCCATTGGTTTTGATCTGTGGGGTAGGTGAAGGTAGAGGATGTGCAGCACGAAGACGTGAAGCTAATGGAGGCAGAGGTGGTTTCTTGGGAGGAAAACTCACCACAGGTGAAAGACTCCGGTCATCACACCGCGGTGGTAATACAGGAGGATATGGACTTTTATCAATTGGAGTAGTCACCTCCCGTCTCACTTCAGGGTTGAAAGAAATTTGTTTCTTAGGAGAATACTGGTTCTGTAATTCAGCACTTTTGGGCGGTCGTGCTGGCGGGCTCGAACTCTCAGAATTTGTGCAGCGTCTTGGTGGTAACACTTGTACATCATTTGGGACATGAGTGAAAACTTTAGGTTCGGGACAAACTCTACTGGTTGATTCCTCTTTTTTGCTCTTTGCACAACAAGAAAACACCCCTTTTCGTTCTACCGTAGCATACTCAATGACGTGCGCCATATTTTCATTTTTTATTGTTTTACCATTATAAGTTACATGGGCCTGGTTTTCTAAGGCGATGTCTTTTGAATTACTATACAGAGATTTCTCTACATCGTGATCAATTTCAGTGCTCTTTCGTTTGTGCTCTAATTCTTCGAGATTTGGTGGAGGAGGAATGATAAATGACATGATTTCCTCAGGTGTTAGTTCTTTTGCAGGGGTGGTTTTTTCCGTTGGAGGTGCTATGACAACATTCGCTAAGAATTTATCCAAATCACCATCGCTGTCTTCACTGCGATTGCTACTACTACCATCACCAAATCCCGTTGGTGCAGCATTCAAAATAGATAATGCATCAAGTTCATCCGGCGTTTGGGGTGGTGGAATAGCACGTAGGTCTATCAAGTCTGGGTCAATCTCTATGAATGTGTCTTCTCCTATCTCGAAGCCATAAATTTCAGATAATTTTTTTGCAGCCAGATCAGTGTCTTGATTGTTACTGTCTACCTTGCTATACTCTTTTAGCTGTTTTAGGTACTCTTTGAGGTTGTAATTTTTAGCCTCTGTTCCAATGGAACTGCCATCAGGACTATGAAGCCCAAAACTTGTTCTATATAAGTTCTTTTTGTTTTGTTGAGTTTGAGGTGGTCGTTTGTGCGTGGGAGACGTGCTCGATGTATGAACAGACTCTGAGTCACTTTCACTCTGGGAGCAATCATGACCCAAAGCTTGCAAATCACTCAAAAGCTGGTTCAAACCATTCATTTTTGTAGATGGCTTCGGTGTCCATTCATTTTGACTCACCACGCCACTATCCAAACCTTGATGATTATTGCTGCCACTAATAGAATTCAAACCTTTTGTGATGCCACTCAAATCTTGATTAATCACTTCGGCTAGAAGGACCAACGAGTCACTATGCTTCAATGCTCCCGGAGGTGGTGCATCCTCATTCGATGATACTTTGCTACTGTTAAGACTATCACAGTCGCTATCAACAAACTCAATTGGCCCACCTCCTATACTAAGATTGGGCGAATAGGCACTGCCACCATCCCTTCGAAATTGTATGCCACTGATGTACCCTTCTTTCGTAACAATTTCATATTCCTCATCTATAAGCTCACCATGCTCGTTCAAGTACTGTTCAGAATTTTCAACCATTTTCTGCATTTCAGCAACTCGTCGAAGAACCTCTTCATTGCGCGCTTCAATCAATCCATTGGATGCAGGACAATACATCGCCGAACTACTTCCACCACCACTACTGTCACTCAGCCCAGAATCCTTTGCGTCTTCAAGCAGCTCCATGGCCATAACATTGTGAATATCTAAGTCAAGTGTATGGGGTACAGGGTGGCCTCCCGATCTTCCGTTCGGTGCCATCATTTGCTGCGTTTTGTGGTTGTTGTTAGCCGCAGTAGTCGTATTCATATTGCGGACGCATTGATTGCCACCCATTATTTCCACCTTATTTCCTGTCAAATTATCGGCACTTTTCATGGGACTAGATATTGGTGACATTGTTGTTGCAGTGACAGCGGTTGAAGAAGCTGAATCATTGAAAAGTTGCTTCACCGAATGGTATGGTGGTGGCATCAAAAAGTTTATGCTATGTGCACGATTATGGAATGGCAATAGGTAACTCCACGTAGATGGTAGAACTGTGTGTTGAGCAAGATATGATGGTGCATTGTCCTCGTCATATTTTTCACGTTCTCTGTCTACGGGAAGGTCTTTTCCTAAATGTACATAAAGGAAATTAGATTTGACAAAACAAAAGTAGTAGATTGATTAAGTGGAACCGAAAATACCTGTTAGCAAACGGAAATAGCCAGCAAGGACGAGCGAAAATTCACAAGCATCGTGGTCTTCCATTGAAAACCTGGCAACCCGGTCACCAACCATAAATACACCAACCGCACACGTGATGTCGTCCTCACGATTAACAATCACTTGTGAAAAATCCTCAATAGATGAAATTGGCTGTGGCTGAAATGAAAGAAAATATAATTGAAAATGAGTCTTTAAGTATAAAATTTCTTGAAACTTTCGCAAATGAGAATTAAGTGAAAAATATATCTGTAATCATTATAAGAAATATTAAGGTATGATTTTCAAGGATTTGTGAAGAAAAGCACTTTTCCTGATTATTTTGACCAAAAACATTTTTTAAGCCGATATTGATAATCAGCCCTATTGAGAGTTTCATTTCAAGAACAAGACATTTCACCCGAAAATGTCTTGTTCACCCGGATTCTTTAAAGCTATTGCTAGTTTCACCCTCGATTTTACAATAAGTGTGGCCTCGTTCGCCACCAAAAAATAAATGGAAATCTTGCTGTAAACGACTTGACATATTTCACACGAAAAAAATGCTGTCAATAGTAAGGGAATTTTTATGAACAGGCAACATTTTTCACAATAAAGGAAGAGTGAAATGTAATTTTTCCGGGTGGATTTTCTTTCACGCCATATTATTGACTTGTTTCAAAACTAGTTTTACAGACAAACTAGTTCAATGAATTTTTCAATTATTAAGTTTTGGAGAAATAGCTATTGTTCACGAAAGTTTTAGTATCTTAAACTCAAAATATTAAAATTGGGATATCAACACTTTCATAAATAAAAACGATTTTTTCAAAACTTGCAACTTGAAGCCTTTAAAGAGTTATCAGTTTTGCTGTAAAACTAGTTTTCAAAAAAAAAAACAAAAATATGGCTGTAAAAAATACATACTCCAAAACAGTGGTGCATTATTAAAAAAATTGGAAGCTGTGAATCGACCAGCAAATAAAATGCATACCTGTATCCCTCCAACTTGCTCTTGTAGTTAACAACCACAATATAGCTAGACATTGCCGGTGTATATACAATACATAAATATTATCGGAAGATAATATTTTTTATATCGCTAACGAGAAAGTATTAAAAACAAGTTAAAATAACAATTTTTTCTTTTCTTTGATTTTTTTTTGTTTGTACACAAAAATATTTATAAACATTTTAAATGCAATATTTTTTGACTAACTGGAACAAATCCTGGATGTGGCTATGATTTTAAACCCCTTTTTCAAGATGGTGACCAAAAGGGGAGGGGGCTTATTTAGTAATAGTTATTTACACTTTAAAATCACTTATGTATTTAAAAATGTTGAAAACAAAATGGTGCGAACATGCGAACTTAATTCTTACAGACTTTTCGCACTGTTTCCAACTTCAAGAGCCAACAAAAATATAATGCTAAAAATTCTAAAAACAAAAAAAAACTAATACTTACAAAAAAAATAAACTTAAAAATACTATCTATTCACGCTATTTAAACCCTAACCCCTATATAAATAAACGGAGCTAGCGACGAGTTATCATTAACTCGTGGATAAAGAGTAAGATTTCTGCCACTTACGAGCTAGCTAAACCAAAAAGGAGGGTGGTTTAGCGGGTGCAGGGAACTAAGTCCCCGGGAACTATGTCCACTGAGGGACTAAGTTCTCACTTAATGGGAACGAAATCCACTTTAATAAAGTGGTCTTCGTTCCTATGCAAGGTGGGAACCAGTCCACTTTCTTATGGGAAATAAGTACACAATTAAAATTACAAAGTGGAAACCAATTTTCAACAACAAAAATTAAAAAGAGAGGTTATTTGATTTTTATTATTTAATTAGTTTAGAAAACTGAATTTCGTAACAACCTGATTCTTTTTGATTCAGCTTTCGAGTTTTCGAAAATAATGAAAAAAAAAAATCGCGCGAAACTCGAAAGCTGAATCAAAAAGTATCAGGTTGTTTGGAAATTCAGTTTTCTAAAATAATCAAATAAAGATCGCGCGATTTCTGTTTGATTATTTTTGAAAACTCGAAAGCTGAATCAAAAAGAATCAGGCTGTTTCGAAATTCAGTTTTCGAGTTTTCTAAAATAATCAAAAAAATCGCGCGATTTTTATTTGATTATTTTAGAAAGTTCCCCGGGAACTATGTCCACTGAGGGACTAAGTTCTCACTTAATGGGAACGAAATCCACTTTAATAAAGTGGTCTTCGTTCCCATGCAAGGTGGGAACCAGTCCACTTTCTTATGGGAAATAAGTACACAATTAAAAGTATAAAGTGGGAACCAATTTTCAACAACAAAAATTAAAATGAGAGATTATTTGATTTTTATTATTTAATTAGTTTAGAAAACTGAATTTCGTAACAACGTGATTCTTTTTGATTCAGCTTTCGAGTTTTCGAAAATAATGAAAAAAAAAAATCGCGCGAAACTCGAAAGCTGAATCAAAAAGTATCAGGTTGTTTGGAAATTCAGTTTTCGAGTTTTCTAAAATAATCAAATAAAGATCGCGCGATTTCTGTTTGATTATTTTTGAAAACTCGAAAGCTGAATCAAAAAGTATCAGGCTGTTTCAAAATTCAGTTTTCGAGTTTTCTAAAATAAACAAAAAAAAAACATCGCGCGATTTTTATTTGATTATTTTAGAAAACTCGAAAACTGAATGTCGAAACAACCTGATACTTTTTGATTCAGCTTTCGAGTTCTCGAAAATAATCAAAAAAAAATCGCGCGATTTTTATTTTATTATTTTCGAAAACTCGAAAGCTGAATCAAAAAGTATCAGGTTGTTTCGAGATTCAGTTTTCGAGTTTTCTAATTTTTTTTTTGATTATTTTAGAAAACTTGAAATCTGAATTTTGAAATAAACTAATGCTTTCGAGTTTCCGAAAGTAATCAAAAAATCCGCGTGATTTTTATTTGATTATTTTCGTTAACTTGAAAACTGAATCAAAAAGCATCAGTTTAGTTCGAAATTTTAGAAAATTTGTTATTTAAATTTGGTATCTCGATATAATGTTTTTTTTATGCAGAAATGTATTTTTTAAAATAACAAAACTTAAAAATACTTGAAGAATTATTCTTTTTCCTATTTTAACATGGGAATTTATTTCATATTCAAAGGGAACTAAAATCCCACAGTTTAACTAATTAATTAACTAACTAATTTCCCACCTTGCATGAGAATAAAGACCACTTTAGTAAAGTGGATTTCGTTCCCATTAAGTGAGAACTTAGTCCCTCAGTGGATTTAGTTCCCTACACCGGTTTAGCGAAGGGTTAAATAAGAAAAGTAAATATACATTTTAATTCACGAGTTATCTGTACATCCATACTACTTACTTAGATCCTTGACCCGTTCAAGGGGCACAGGGCGTCAAGTACCCCTACACGCCATCTCGTTCGGTTTCTGGAAATGTATTTTAGCTCTCCCCAACTTTTACCGAGCTCGTGATTCCTTGTCGACTGTTCTGCGCCAAGATTTTCTCTGGCTTCCAGGTCTTCTGCCATTTTGGATGAGTGGATCCCACTCCATTGCATGTCTTGCAATATAGTCTGCACCACAACGTAGGGTGTGACCAATCCACTACCACTTTCTTCTCTTAATAACGATGTCAATAGGACTTTGGCCCGTTCTCCGAAGGAGTTCTTGGTTGGAGATGGTGTTCGGCCAAAAAATCCTTAGGATGTTTTGGAGACATCTATTTTCGAAAGTTTGTAGCTTCCTTGTGACAGAGGCGGTCACTTTCCATGTACTACACCCATATAGTAGTACTGACTCTACGTTCGACCGGAACAGTCGCCGTTTGGTCTTCGTACTGTAGACGCTGCTCCTCCAAACTTAAGACAGCATGCCGAAAGCAGCTTTAGCTTTGCCGATTCGGCAGTTAACATCTTCATCCGTACCACCGCCGTCTTTTGAGACAACACAACCGAGGTACAGGAAATTGTCCACCGCTTCAACCTGCTGACCCGCAACGACAACTTGAGAAGAAGATTCAGAAATGTTGAGGATTTTTGTTGAATGGCGTTGATCCTCAAACCGACTTTATTTGCCTCGCATTCCAGATTAGTCACCATATGATGAAGATCCATAATATTGTGCGAGAGCAAACAAATATCGTAAGCGTAATCAAGATGTTGCAGGAACGAAAACATCGTCCATCGAATTCCACGCGCTTGCTCGGTTAGAGCTGCATGAAGGACATCCCCTATAACCACCAGGAAAAGTAGTGGAGATAGCAAACATCCTTGACGAACTCCGCTATGGATAGCGAAGTCCTCTGATACCTTTCCGTTGTGTAAGACTTGGCACGAAGCACCCTCGTAGGTAGCCTTTATAATGGCAATAATCTTCTCGGGTACTCCTCTCCTGCGTAAAGCTGACCAAATGAAATCTCGATTCAAACTATCGAAAGCCTTTTCGAAGTCGATGAAGAGCAAATGAAGAGGAGAGCGGAACTCCACGCATTGTTCTATTATGATCCTCAAGGTGTTGATGTGATCAATGCAGGATGAGCCTGCACGAAATCCCGCTTGCTCTTTGTCGAGAGTAGAATCGAGATGTTCTTTGATTCGTTCCAAGATTATTTTCGCCATTATCTTTGCCACTGCGGGGAGGACACAGATCCCTCTCCAGTTTCCGCAATCCGTAAGATTTCCCTTTTTTGGTAGTTTGACGATCATCCCTTTTTTCTATTCAACGGGGAAACTTTCGTTCTCCCATGCTTGTGGGTTGTAGCAACTTAGCTGATGTTTGTGAATCTGCTTGGTAGAGCTCAGCGGGAATGCCTTCCAAACCTACCGCTTTGTTCTTGAGGGATTTGATTGCTGATGTTATCTTGGCTAAACTGGGAGGGCAGGTGCGAATACGGGAACTAGTTTCTGCGAATAGCTCATTTGGGTTAGGGGCTGGAACACCTCCGCTATCGCCTATGTGGTTGAGCACGCTAGCAAAATGTTCCTTCCATCTCCTGAGCTGATCCTCATCCGTAACTAGCAGGGTGCCGTCTACATCCTTGACGAGGTGTTGTTTTCGGGAGTTGTTGTTTTCAACCAATTCCTTGGTTATCTTGAAGACGGTACCACTGTCGCACCTAGATGCTGCTTCCTCTGCCTGTTCTGCGAGGACATTTATGCGCCTCCTTTTGTCACGTCTGACACTACGCTGCACTTCTTTCCTTTTCCTACGGTACTGAGACTCGATGTTAAATCTCTCACCTACTGGGACAGCCGCAAGTTGGGATCTAACCGCGTTCCTTTCTTCAATCTTACTATATGTATCTGCAGAAAGCCATGTGCTTTGGCTTCTCTGCCTTATACCCACAGACTCAGTTGCGGCAGTTGCAAATGCCTTTTTCGCATTGCTCCAGTGGTGGTCTGCATTTTCTGGCGTGGCAATGCTGATTACTTCTGCTTCTGCGGCGAGGCGGTCCTTATATCTTTGGCGCACTGTAGGATCCCGTAATCTGTCGGTATTGTACCTGGGTGTACGCAGGAAGTTTTGCTGATTTCCATGTACTGAAGCAATTCGAAGTCGAACGTAGGCAAGCATAAGATGGTGATCGCGAGCTAACCCTACATCAGCACCGCGTCTGTTTCGGACATCGAGAAGACAATTTTTAAAGCGCTTGCTAATAGCAAAGTGATCGATTAAGTTCGCTGTACATTGACGATCTGTGGATAACCACAGATCGAGAGGTCCTATGCTCGAACAAGGTACCTCCAATGGCTAGCTGATTTGCGTTACAGAAGTCAACAAACCGCTCTCCACTGTCGTTCCGTTCCCCGATACCGTGGTTACCCAGAACGAGCTTCAACGCTGTGTTGTTCTCACCAACCTTAGCATTAAGATCTCCCATTACGATAGTGAAGTCTCCATTTGCCGAGCTTCTGAAAACCGCGCTAAGTTGGCTGTAAAATTCGTCCTTCTCGGCGTCCGACCCTTCCTCAGTTGGGGCATAGCACTGGATGATGGTGATTGTTCTTAATTTACTCTGGAACCTGGCTATCAATATCCTGTCAATGTTGGGTTTCCAGGTTATAAGACTTTGCCGCGCCTTTGGAGTCAACATTAAACCTACGCCGGACCATCGGGAGCTTCCAACTGGTTTTCCAGAGTAAATAAAGAAAGTGCTTTTCGAAGGTGAATCCACCTGCCTGCTCTCAACCATCTCACTTCACTCAGACCCAAGATGTCTAGGTTGTACCGTAGGAATACTTTCTCAAGTTGGAGGAATCTGGCGTTGTTAGGGCCTTCTTCGTGGTTATCGAGAAGAGTTTTAACATTCCAGAAACCAATCTTTGTCCTTGTTCGATAGCCAAAAGTCGTCATCGTTAGATCATTCCTTATCCGAGGCTGTAGTTGCCGATTCGAAGCGGTTGATTTCTTTACATGTGGTAGGTTGCCAACCCGTCACACGAACCCCAGACCCGGAGGGCCGGATATAATAATAATATATCGTCACCTCAGTACTAAGTGTCCTAGAGATAAAAAGGAGATCTTTCTATTGCTGCAGTTAAATCTGTCCTATCTCTACTATTGCAAAATATATCAGTGTTAAACATTGTCTAAATGCGCTTTTGTGAATGAATGGTCGGTATTGGTCTGCCTCCTAAGCCTTTGGATGAGAAGGTCATTTTGTGTATGAGATTTTTTGAAATTCATAATTCAAACTCATAATTCAGTGTTTTAATGATCTATACATACAATTTCTTATAAATAATGATTCATATGCAGGATCAGGGCCGTAGCTACAGCTTGCGGGGCCCCGGGGCAAACCAAATATGGGGCCCTGTTTCTCAATGACTGGTTAAATTAATTTCAATAAGAAATCTAAATGTGTTTTACTGAAATAAAAGGTTAGGTAGTTGGGTACTTAAATAATTTTTATTGTGGATTTTGCAGAAACGGATTAGTTTTCTCAAATCTATTTGCCGTGCTCTTAGATTTTTGATCGATATCAATTTTTTTTTGCTTAGCCTTTGTTGTTCCAAGATGCTTTTTAATGATCAAAAAAGTTGCCAATTCTTTAACATTTTGTCATGGAACTTGTGACAATGTGGAACTTAGGGAAATGTTGACCTGATAGAAAGTAAATGAGCAGAAAAATCAGATAACACAAACAAAAGAAGTATGAGAATATGACACATAAAAATCAACCCTAACTTTCGTTTTACAAAATGCACTAACTTCTAAGCTATAGCAATAATCGAAAAAAGTTACAAAACATAATTTGTAGAAAATTTAATTTGCTACAAATATGCGTAGGTATGCAAAATAACTTCGTGAGTTACGTATGAAAAAGAATTAACCGTTAAAAACAAAATGGCATCACAACGACACTAGGTACAATTGTGCAAAATGTAGTTTTTTTTTGTCGGACTTTTTTCCCCGAGCAGCATATAATGAAATCTAAATGTACCGTACTAATTCAACCATCTGGTTAGCATGAGCTTTCGCTGACCATGAAAATGAGTTTAGAGTTTTCTCCCAATGCTTTTATTTTAATTTTACAAATGAATATTTCAAGGGTCACATATACAAAAAAAAAAAAACAAAACAACAAATACTTGAATCTTATTGAATAAACTTAGAATTGCGTAATGCATCGGTTAATTGATTTCACTACATAAGTGAGGTTATACGTAGGAATTATTTCTGGAGTTGAGGTCACTTGTACTTTTTAATTGATTTATATTCATCCACTCCACTTAAAACCGAAGTAATTTTTATATTTAAATTTGTTCATCTTTATTATTCTAACTTAACAAATTTAATACCGCTTCGAGCGATACAAAAGGAGATCTCCGTTGGGGCCCCCTGGCCGGGAGCCCCGGAGAATTGCCTTGCTGCCCCAATGGACGCTACGACACTGTGCATGATACATTTTTAGTATTTAACTGATACATAAAAAAATTATTTCAGGGCTTAAGTGATCAGTACATACAATCGGTTACAAAAGTACCCCATAAGACAATTTTAGTTGTTCAGTATTTATTTGCTACATACATACAATTAATTTTTCACCATTAAACTCTTGACACAGTATTACAATATTAAAACTAATATTTTAGGCATTAACCACAATTTGCACTAATAGACAAGTACAGAACCCTCATCGTAACAGGCCGACTCCACAGGCCATACAGATGTCTAACATCACAACCACAGTCCAATCAACAAACAGTGCATTTTTACTCATTTGGCAAATCATGTCATGTCGTTTATTAGCCTTTCACAAAACTTTTATCTTTTACAACATAATTCACTTACACAATAAAAAAAAAACAGACAAAAAACTCACACGCACATGAAACGTCATCTCATGGCCAAGCTTTGAACAGCCCTCCATGTCTTGTTTTTTCGACATGCCGCTGTATTGACAAAGATTTGTTCGACTCCATTGGATTTCTTTTTAGACACGTTCAAAGTCCTGCCATCGTTCATGGCCTGGGAAGGCGACCTGTAACATAAGTAGTTGGTGCGAAGACGATTAATTTAACAAATAAATTAACATTTAAACAACACAATATCAATTCCGAATATTTGTTTTTGTCATTCTCGTATTTATAAAAAAAAGAGCTTCATTAATTATTTAACTCTTTGCGAAATAACAAAAAAAAAACATCATACATTTTCTTGGCCACCATTTCGCTCACTAATAGACCAAGAGCTCACAGCAAATTTAGGGATGTGAAAGTGAACCGAACACAAAGTGTATGAGTTGAAAGGTGTGGTAATGCTTATAACAGAAATGCAAGTCTTGTAGTCCCTGGAAACGGCTTAAGATGCGTTATAGTATTTTGAAAACCTAAAAAATCAATTTCAAGGATGATTGTAGGAACCACAAAATGTTTGTATTCATCCCTAGGTATTGAGCCCCTGATTACAGATCCGTATGTCCAAGACCAATTGGGGGTGGCATTTTCCCTGCAAGACCATTTATAGAACCCGACAAATTTAATAGGAATGGGTAAAAAAAATTATTAAAAAACAACGGTAAGAAGAAAAACGCCCTTTTATTTTTGTATGTAAAGTCAGAATTCCCTTCTATCATTTTTTTTAAATTAAGTTCTTTTAGTGAAAAGTTTTTGA
Organism: Melangyna quadrimaculata; assembly: GCA_949320155.1. NCBI lineage: Eukaryota > Metazoa > Arthropoda > Insecta > Diptera > Syrphidae > Melangyna > Melangyna quadrimaculata. Next base: position 236,575,187 of record OX439483.1, read on the forward strand.
AATTTTGAAAAGGTACTATTTTTTCTTTCAAAATTCAATGCTTTTACCTCTTATCAAATCAAAGTCAAATTCTGAAAATCGGATGATTCTAGGATGTTTACTTTTCAAGATATTAAAAAACTTTCGAGTTCTGGGTAGATTTGGAAGAGTTCTTGCCTAAAATTAGCAATACTTCCCGGTAATTTTGGCCAGCAACAGAAAAAAACTATATTGGGAGCCAACTTCACGCGGCCCCCTTTTATCATGAAAAAGAGTTCTGAATTCCTGTTCTTGGTGAAGACTTCTGGAGATCTCAATGGGCTTTGGAAATAGTTCTGCAAAATTAGAATTAAAAAAATTACAAATGCTTTGTTATTTCTATTTTGTCGGAGTTCTGTGGAGTTCTGTTTAGAGTTCTGGGTAGCCCCACAAGCGTTCTTAACAGAACTCCAACAAATTTTGTTGTACCACCAATAGATAAAAAGTTAAAAGGTTATAATTAAGAAAAAAATCAATGCTGGGAGGCTAACTTCACACTTAACTTTTTATATTTTGTCATAGTTCTGTTAAGAGTTCTAGAACAAGAGTTCTAAACAGAACCCTAACAAACTTTTAGTCCGACTTATACATACAAAGTTATAGGTTTCAACAAAGTACCAATTCTGAAGGGGCCAACTCGAAATGTGTGTACAATTTCGATTTTTTTTTGCTTAATATTTTGTTTTTGTTTTGTTAAGATCTTACCGAATCCATTTTAAAATTTAAAAAAAAACATGTTTTTGGTGAAATTTGAAAGTGGAGATAATTTTTTTCAAAGTCAAAGAACTCGAAATGTACGTACAATTTTGATATTTTTTGCTTTATATTTAGATTTTTTTTTAAATTTAAAAGTGGATTCGGTAAGATCTTAGCAAAACAAAATATTAAGCAAAACAAAAATCGAAACAAAAAGTTAGCCCCCCATAGCATTTGTAATTTTTCTAATTCAAATTTTGCAGAATTATTTCCAAAGCCCACTGAGAACCCCAGAACTCTTCATCAAGAACAGAAGTTTTTTATCAGAACTCTTTTTTATGATAAAAGGGGCCCGCATGAAGTTAGCTCCCAATATAGCTTTTTTCTGTTTCTGGCCAAAATTACCGGGAACTATTGCTATTTTTAGGCAAGAACTCTAGAACTCTTTCAAATCTACCCAGAACTATAAAAAAAATTCAATTTTTTAAAAATGTGGGGCCGAATTTGCGGGAGTCTTATCCGCATTCTTCTTAGTTCTATGAGAAAGTGTTTTAATATCTTGAAACAAACATCCTAGAATCATTCGGTTTTCAGTATTTGACTTTGATTTGATAAGAGGTAAGAACATTGAATTTTGAAAGAAAAAATAGTACCTTTTCGAAATTTGGAGTTTGAAAATTAATACTTCAAAAACTGTTCACTAAAAGAACTTAATTTAAAAAGGAAATGATAGAAGGGAATTCTGACTTTACATACAAAAATAAAAGGGTGTTTTTAATAATGTTTTACCCATTCTTTTAAATTTTTCGGGTCCTAAAAACGGTCTGGCAGGGTAAATGCCACCCCCAATTCGTCTTGGACATACGGATCTGCAATCAGGGGCTCAATACCTAGAGATAAATAAAACAAATTGTGGTTCCTACAATCATCCTCAAAGTTGATTTTTTAGGTTTTCAAAATGCTATAATGCATCTTAAGCCTCCTCCAGGGACTACAAGACTTGCATTTCTTTCACAAGCAATACCACACCTTTCGACTCATATACTTTTTTTCGGTTCACTTTCATACCCCTAAATTTTCTGTGGGCTTTTATGCTATAATTATATATAATTCCAAGCAATCCGGATTAGTTTGCGTTTTTGTAATCCCTTGAGACAAAACACCTGTTTTCAAAAAATAAATCGCAAACTATTCCAAAAATTTTCGTTTCTGAATTCTGAAGTAAAATGTCAAGAATACATAATTCTTGCCTTTTTATTTCTGTTTCGTGTCTTCTCTAGGTAAAACGCAATTTTTTCTAAATTTGCATGAACGTGAAATCTTGAATTTCTAGATTTCTGTTACGAACAAATTCGGTCATTTTGAAGAAATTTTTTCCTTTTAAAAATTACCTTGCCTTGTTGTCAAATAAAAAAAAAGTTTGAAAAAAAAAAAACAATAAGGGAAATTAAATTAACAGTAATTTTTAACAAACCCTTTTTTTAACTTTTGTATAAAAATATGCTCTTCTATACGCATCCAAAAATCGAAATCTTGTACCATATTTAAATGCCTCATAGGTTGGTCCAAAAGTGCCTCATACCATACAAAATCGCAATATTTGAAAAAAAAAAAATCATGCCTTATATGCAATTTAGTTTTTTTTTTCAACTTTAGATTTAAAAATAACCTATAGACCGATCGAAACACAAATGAAAATGTATGTAGAAATTAATATACACTATTTTTTTAATAAAGGAGAATGTGCATTTTGGTCTACCTATTGCCCACGAATGAAATATATGTACATCGCTGGAAAGCCTAGACCCAGTACATCATTTGTGTGTATGGACACAAAGCTGTAAACCATGGGGTTTAGGTAGTAAATGGCAACAAAGCTTGCAACTAGAGGAAAAATTAATTGCAACAGTGTTCCATTGAAATGACAGTATTGGTCACTTTTGATGAACTGAATAGACCCCAAAATAAAGGAACTTTTACACAAATGACAAATATTAGCGAATAGTATGATGGTTGACGAATAATTCGCTTAACAGTATGAAAATTCTACTTTTTTTATTCGATTTAGCGAATGAAATGAATGGGAATAATTGTGCGTCTAGTGCCCACAACTGAGATACACAACATTGGAACGCTTAGTTGAAGAGCATCATTTTTGAATATGGGCTTTGGTTTTTGCTATGTAGCTTTCAGTATTATAGCTTTATAATAGCTTTTCAGAGCATATATTTTATGTATGAGTGTTAAGTGTTCTCACTTCGTGTTTTTCTGCTTACATCTTTTCGTTTTATTTTTTTTTCCTGGTTAAAATGCTGCTATACAATATTTGTTGGGTATTTTTTTTAAGGAAGAATTACTATTTGAGAAAGTTTTTATGGGGTTCGGTTCATTAATTAACTGCAATTTGAATTGCCAAATAGTTTTTTTTTCATGAAAATAAAAATAAAAAGAATAAGGTTTCGTGTTTCTTGTAATATATTACCAAGGGTTCATAAAATAAAATTTATTTCCTTTCTATAAATTCTAATAAGGCATTACTAATCCTTTTTCCTGAAATAAATCTTATAATCTAATCTAACCTTAATCTTAAAAGTCATACAAAATTAAGAATACACAACACAAACAAAGCAATAAAACTTTAAAGAACAATAAACATTGTTTGGTTGTTATTTATATGAAAAACGCAACAGTATACCTGGGAAACCCCATATAAAAAAAAAACACTTTTTTTATTTTAACCTGACCTGTGTGCATTCAAAAAACTGTGGTATTATCCCGGATATAAATACCCGTTGAGGCTTCCGAAACGACAGTTTGATTTTAAAAGCGAATAAGAAAAGGAAATAAGTTTAATTTGCGAGCCCTTGGCAAACAAATAAATACAAAAATTAGCAGTTGGTAATCCTACTGACATTTGAATGAGAGAGAAGAGAGATATGCCAATTTATAATGCGCGATATGGCAACCATGGAAAATGCAAAAGCTTTATAAAAAAGAGATAGCTTAATGAAATCCATAAAAGAAAGGGTGAGAGGCAAACACCCACTCTTACCTGTACTGAAAAAACGAACTGAACAGAGTATAGCTGGTATGCATTCCAAATATTTGTTAGCAAGCAATTTCGTGCGTGTATAATGGAGTGATATTGTGCATTCCCAGTGCTTGGAATTGAAGGGATGTTGTGAGCTTTTGTAGTTGTAGTTAACATTATTTTTTCTAAATGACTGTTATAATGAGAAATGAAATTCGATTAGGTCAGTTTCGAATTAACAGAATTGTAATGGGGTTTAGGCAGAATATAAAAAAATATAAAACAATTCGTCTATGTTTATTCGAATTTGCAAAGTGTTTTTCTTATTTTGTTGGTCGCTTATTTAAGCCAACTCCCATTGTTTGGGACAATAATACTCGCACATTGGTACACTCCATAGTACCTAATCATTTTCATAGGTCTCATTTCTGGGCACTAGGTAGACCGGGTCGCATAAATTTTTGCCCATTCTCCTTTGTTTTATGGTTATTGTATTGAAGGGTTTTGTTGAATTTGTATTCAAACTTAAAAACGTCGTCTTATCGAAACTAGGTTTTTGTTGGTTGGGGCACTTAAACACTGGTGTGACGATATGTATATAATTTACTTAAATTGGTTGCATGATGTATACTCAACTTAAACTATTCAATCCGAATGCCCAATATCATAGGCTCTAGCCGTCATTTTCAATTACATATTTCAGCTCTCTGGATTGGGACACTTGAAAACAGAACATTTGATTCTCTATGTATCTATGTCCACTTACTATATCTACTTTTACAGTATCTACGATGTTCTTTCTCGACTTTGAATCGATAACATAGCTTAGAAGGGCCGGTAAACCATTAATTATAGCTACTTGTTTCGTTCCAGCAATATTACGGGTTTGTGGGTACTTTTGGGAGTTCTAATAAATGCAACGTACCAAATATACTCGCTGCCTTACAATCAATTTCCTATGCTGCCAAAGTGGAAATCGATTTTTCATTCAACCAATATGAAATTTTTGAGTGGTGGTGGATCTGCAGTGTCAGGGTGGGTGACCCGACGATAATGGCATTTCTTTTAGCTATGTATGTATAAATGTGTCCTTACAAAATAGATGTAAGAGGTTATATTGTTATATTTAAGCACAACAAAAAAGGAATAGCATTTTCAAATTACTCGTTTAATCTTTCAAAAATTAAGATATGAAAAGAAACTTCCCTATTCTGCTTACAAAAAATTTGAGCAAATTAAATGAATTATCCCCAATTCACTTTTAGAATAGTCAAAAGGTAGGTACATTAAGAATATTTAACAAGTAGTTTAAGTGTTGCAAATTCATACTATGTTTCTATGTATGTATTTCATACAATATTATTTTTATTAATTTCTTTATTGGAAATATTCTTCAAAACGAGGTAACTCTAAGGCCTATGCTGTCCATTTTCTAATCCACACAGACCTATTTAGGACCAGTGACGTGCAGCGGTCCATTCAACTGGGTAGACACACATTTTGTTTCATTATTTCGCATTTTAAGCACTTACATTATTTGTTTTAAAGCCTTCTTGAAGTGAAGAAGGTTTTTCTTTTTGTTTGTTTCTTTTATTTGTTTTTTTTTTTTAGTTCTATTTACTGTTTTTAGTTTTTTTTTTACTTTTTAATTAGTTTAAAGGCACTACATGATACCTTAATTTTGTCTTATTCTGTGCAATAAATTAATCAAAACTATTAATTTTCATTATATTTTATTTATTTATTACTATAATTTCTTTTTATTAATCGAATGTTGATGCTGTAGTTTGTTATCCGAAAGATCTTGAAAACCAAATCACTTATCATAAACACTAAATTATTAAATTGTTTAAATTAATAAATGAAAATCCTAAGCTAATCTTAATTTGTAATATACAACTACATTGTTTTAAATCCATAATTATTTCACTTAATAAACATTTTTGTTATTAACATTATTTTCATTTTAAATAAAAATAAATCTACCAACAAAAATGTTTGGTACCGTGCTGCTGTGTACTGCTTTATTTTATCAAGGTACTGCTTTCTCATAAAATGAAACGACAGACTTGCTGCTGCCTCCTGTGGACGGGACAATGTACAGCAAAAAAAGCAAAAGATACAACCAACTGACGACACTCGTTCTCGTCATGAAAAATTCGAATTAAGAATTTACTTCGAAAACAAACAAGCAATTAGACAGATTCACTTATGTCTACTAGCTTCCATATAAAATTTGTTTTTCCTTTCATATAGCTCAATGTGAAACAAATAAGACACAGTCTTCGTCTTTACTCGTGTGCCATTCGTACTTTCAATATTCGGCGCTCGTTCGGGAGGTTCGTAGTTATGGGTCTCATTTCTCATAGTCACACAATCATAATGGCAGCATAGCATGATGGTGAGGTGGTATAGTTTTGGCAGGGATGAATAAAAGTAGAAATAGGTGTGAATGTAGATTGTAGATACACACACTAAAAAATTGGGTTAGCAAAAAAAGTGGCCAGAAGTACTACTATGGGATAGGAACTATTATTCTTAATGAAATTAAAATAGAAATTAATATTATTAGGTACATAATGTTTTTATTTTTTTCCACCGGTTTGAAGTATTGTTTCGAATTGCTTGGGTAGTCACTGTCTAAAACGTCTTATTGACGCATCGTCACTGTTCCGGACATCTATTTGAATGGAACAGTGCTTCCCAAGTGCGAAAAGTTTAAATATCTTGGATCAATGATCAATAGCGAAGGATCTTGTGATGACGAAATCAGACATCGCGTAAGCGTAGGGTGGATGAAGTGGCGGAAAAACTGTCATCTTCTGTGGTAGAAAAATGCCCCCAAAGCTGAACGGAAAGCTTACAAACGGCTCACAGTGTTGGACAATGTACAAGAAGTGTGAGAGTAAATTGATGGCAGCTGAAATGAAGATGCTTCGCATGATCGCAGGAGTGTCAAAGCGTGATCGAATAAGCAGGGCCGGCCCCAGCCAAACATGCGCCCTGTGCAAGATTTGTAGAAAGCACCCCTTTTTTATATCTTCACTCATACACTGATACACATGCGTAAGCATAAGTTTTTTCTATTGAGGTATCCCCGGTGGGCCTAATCCTCAGTAACAAACAAATATGTATAGATACATATATGATTGTATGTATCAAATGTAATAAAAGTATATATGTATTTACAAAAAAAAAAATAGTAAATAAATTAAAAACAAAATAAGAATATATATGCATACATTTATATATACATAGTAGGCACGAGGCGTGAATTTTTTGGAAGCACTCAACGTTAAACTTAAAATTAAAAGTCATTTATTCAAGATAATATCGCTTTAATGGGACTTTATTATTTATAAAAGCAAAAAATAATAATATAATTCAAAGGTTGTTAAGTTTTGAACATCAAATGTATACCTACTTCTTTTTTTAAACAAATTTATCTATGATCATAGGATATTTCATAAAATTGCATTGAAAAATGCCTTGTACATCGCTTTGTAAGGATGTTGATGTTAAGAAATGGCTTCGGTCTTCCACCGTCTATTATAATTTTTTTGTTCGTCAAATTTGCAACCATAATTAAGCACAACACTCACAAAATCCTCAACCTTATATACGTTAACGAAACACCACCCACCTTCTGATGAAAAAACATACAGTTGACAGCGCAATTTGCATACACACAGACAAAAAACACAACACGGATCACACAAGTGTTATTTTATTATGAACTTTTCTACCCCTTTGACAATGAAACTGAACTCATTTACAGTCAGAAAAGAAAACAACTTATACCTATCTCCTTACCTGCTCTACTTTTGTTCTTACAAATTTTCATAATAAATTCACTCAATTCATTCTTCACTTTTGATGTGAACGGCAAGAAATTAAAAAAATTTACTTCCAATGAGATGGATACTCTGTTCAGTTCGTATTTTCAGTACAGGCCTTATGGGAGAGCTTTTTCAAACATACACGTGCTGGCTGGTGTTCGCATTGCACTCAACTTAAGAAATTGCCTGTGAAAAAAAAATAGAACCCCTGACTTCCATTGAAATTGTTTTTGTGATATTCCATAAACCCACGTACATCCCATCATGACCTGTCTGCTGGTTGTGGTTGTGAGTGAGGAGACTGAAACCAGAAAGAACAAGATACTCACAATTTCCCTCTCGCTCGCTTAATGTGTTTATTAAAAACAACACATTGATTCAGAGTTCCCATACGTCGGGGGATGGAAATTTTAATACCTTTTTCTTTGGTTTTTGCTATGTAGCTTTCTATGTGTGTTAAATGTTGTCACTTCGTGTTTTTCTGCTTACATCTTTTCGTTTTATTTTTTTTCCTGGTTAAAATGCTGCTATACAATATTTGTTGGGTATTTTTTTTAAGGAAGAATTACTATTTGAGAAAGTTTTTATGGGGTTCGTTCATTAATTAACTGCAATTTGAATTGCCAAATAGTTTTTTTTTCATGAAAATAAAAAGAATAAGGTTTCGTGTTTCTTGTAATATATTACCAAGGGTTCATAAAATAAAATTTATTTCCTTTCTATAAATTCTAATAAGGCATTACTAATCCTTTTTCCTGAAATAAATCTTATAATCTAATCTAACCTTATCCTTAAAAGTCATACAAAATTAAGAATACACAACACAAACAAAGCAATAAAACTTTAAAGAACAATAAACATTGTTTGGTTTTTATTTATATGAAAAACGCAACAGTATACCAGTATACCTGGGAAACCCCATATAAAAAAAAAACACTTTTTTTATTTTAACCTGACCTGTGTGCATTCAAAAAACTGTGGTATTATCCCGGATATAAATACCCGTTGAGGCTTCCGAAACGACAGTTTGATTTTAAAAGCGAATAAGAAAAGGAAATAAGTTTAATTTGCGAGCCCTTGGCAAACAAATAAATACAAAAATTAGCAGTTGGTAATCCTACTGACATTTGAATGAGAGAGAAGAGAGATATGCCAATTTATAATGCGCGATATGGCAACCATGGAAAATGCAAAAGCTTTATAAAAAAGAGATAGCTTAATGAAATCCATAAAAGTAAGGGTGAGAGGCAAACACCCACTCTTACCTGTACTGAAAAAACGAACTGAACAGAGTATAGCTGGTATGCATTCCAAATATTTGTTAGCAAGCAATTTCGTGCGTGTACCTATAATGGAGTGATATTGTGCATTCCCAGTGCTTGGAATTGAAGGGATGTTGTGAGCTTTTGTAGTTGTAATTAACATTATTTTTTCTAAATGACTGTTATAATGAGAAATGAAATTCGATTAGGTCAGTTTCGAATTAATAATTATTTGCTAAAATCGTATAATTTTTTGAATTGCTTAACGGATTTTTTTTTTTGTAAAAAAGTTAATTTTTTTTTTGTAAAAAAGTTTAATTTTTTTTAAAGTTAATTTTTGTTTGTAAAAAAGTTAATTTTTTTGTAAAAAAGTTAAATTCAAACCGAATGCCCAATATCATAGGCTCTAGCCGTCATTTTCAATTACATATTTCAGCTCTCTGGATTGGGACACTTGAAAACAGAACCTTTGATTCTCTATGTATCTATGTCCACTTACTATATCTACTTTTACAGTATCTACGATGTTCTTTCTCGACTTTGAATCGATAACATAGCTTCGAAGGGCCGGTAAACCATTAATTATAGCTACTTGTTTCGTTCCAGCAATATTACGGGTTTGTGGGTACTTTTGGGAGTTCTAATAAATGCAACGTACCAAATATACTCGCTGCCTTACAATCAATTTCCTATGCTGCCAAAGTGGAAATCGATTTTTCATTCAACCAATATGAAATTTTTGAGTGGTGGTGGATCTGCAGTGTCAGGGTGGGTGACCCGACGATAATGGCATTTCTTTTAGCTATGTATGTATAAATGTGTCCTTACAAAATAGATGTAAGAGGTTATATTGTTATATTTAAGCACAACAAAAAAGGAATAGCATTTTCAAATTACTCGTTTAATCTTTCAAAAATTAAGATATGAAAAGAAACTTCCCTATTCTGCTTACAAAAAATTTGAGCAAATTAAATGAATTATCCCCAATTGACTTTTAGAATAGTCAAAAGGTAGGTACATTAAGAATATTTAACAAGTAGTTTAAGTGTTGCAAATTCATACTATGTTTCTATGTATGTATTTCATACAATATTATTTTTATTAATTTCTTTATTGGAAATATTCTTCAAAACGAGGTTACTCTAAGGCCTATGCTGTCCATTTTCTAATCCACACAGACCTATTCAGGACCAGTGACGTGCAGCGGTCCATTCAACTGGGTAGACACACATTTTGTTTCATTATTTCGCATTTTAAGCACTTACATTATTTGTTTTAAAGCCTTCTTGAAGTGAAGAAGGTTTTTCTTTTTGTTTGTTTCTTTTATTTGTTTTTTTTTTTTAGTTTTATTTACTGTTTTTAGTTTTTTTTTACTTTTTAATTAGTTTAAAGGCACTACATGATACCTTAATTTTGTCTTATTCTGTGCAATAAATTAATCAAAACTATTAATTTTCATTATATTTTATTTATTTATTACTATAATTTCTTTTTATTAATCGAATGTTGATGCTGTAGTTTGTTATCCGAAAGATCTTGAAAACCAAATCACTTAACATAAACACTAAATCAATAAATTGTTTAAATTAATAAATGAAAATCCTAAGCTAATCTTAATTTGTAATATACAACTACATTGTTTTAAATCCATAATTACTTCACTTAATAAACATTTTTGTTATTAACATTATTTTCATTTTAAATAAAAATAAATCTACCAACAAAAATGTTTGGTACCGTGCTGCTGTGTACTGCTTTATTTTATCAAGGTACTGCTTTCTCATAAAAGGAAACGACAGACTTGCTGCTGCCTCCTGTGGACGGGACAATGTACAGCAAAAAAAGCAAAAGATACAACCAACTGACGACACTCGTTCTCGTCATGAAAAATTCGAATTAAGAATTTACTTCGAAAACAAACAAGCAATTAGACAGATTCACTTATGTCTACTAGCTTCCATATAAAATTTGTTTTTCCTTTCATATAGCTCAATGTGAAACAAATAAGACACAGTCTTCGTCTTTACTCGTGTGCCATTCGTACTTTCAATATTCGGCGTTCGTTCGGGAGGTTCGTAGTTATGGGTCTCATTTCTCATAGTCACACAATCATAATGGCAGCATAGCATGATGGTGAGGTGGTATAGTTTTGGCAGGGATGAACGAAAGTAGAAATAGGTGTGAATGTAGATTGTAGATACACACACTAAAAAATTGGGTTAGCAAAAAAAGTGGCCAGAAGTACTGCTATGGGATAGGAACTATTATTCTTAATGAAATTAAAATAGAAATTAATATTATTAGGTACATAATGTTTTTATTTTTTTCCACCGGTTTGAAGTATTGTTTCGAATTGCTTGGGTAGACACTGTCTAAAACGTCTTATTGACGCATCGTCACTGTTCCGGACATCTATTTGAATGGAACAGTGCTTCCCAAGTGCGAAAAGTTTAAATATCTTGGATCAATGATCAATAGCGAAGGATCTTGTGATGACGAAATCAGACATCGCGTAAGCGTAGGGTGGATGAAGTGGCGGAAAAACTGTCATCTTCTGTGGTAGAAAAATGCCCCCTAAGCTGAACGGAAAGCTCTACACGGCAGTTGTTCGTCCAGCGCTTACAAACGGCTCACAGTGTTGGACAATGTACAAGAAGTATGAGAGTAAATTGATGGCAGCTGAAATGAAGATGCTTCGCATGATCGCAGGAGTGGCAAAGCGTGATCGAATAAGCAGGGCCGGCCCCAGCCAAACATGCGCCCTGTGCAAGATTTGTAGAAAGCACCCCTTTTTTATATTTTCACTCATACACTGATACACATGCATAAGCATAAGTTTTTTCTATTGAGGTATCCCCGGTGGGCCTAATCCTCAGTAACAAACAAATATGTATAGATACATATATGATTGTATGTATCAAATGTAATAAAAGTATATATGTATTTACAAAAAAAAAAAAAATAGTAAATAAATTAAAAACAAAATAAGAATATATATGCATACATTTATATATACATAGTAGGCACGAGGCGTGAATTTTTTGGAAGCACTCAACGTTAAACTTAAAATTAAAAGTCATTTATTCAAGATAATATCGCTTTAATGGGACTTTATTATTTATAAAAGCAAAAAATAATAATATAATTCAAAGGTTGTTAAGTTTTGAACATCAAATGTATACCTACTTCTTTTTTAAAATAATATAATAATATAAAAAAAAATTTATCTATGATCATAGGATATTTCATAAAATTGCATTGAAAAATGCCTTGTACATCGCTTTGTAAGGATGTTGATGTTAAGAAATGGCTTCGGTCTTCCACCGTCTATTATAATTTTTTTGTTCGTCAAATTTGCAACCATAATTAAGCACAACACTCACAAAATCCTCAACTTTATATTCGTTAACGAAACACCACCCACCTTCTGATGAAAAAACATACAGTTGACAGCGCAATTTGCATACACACAGACAAAAAACACAACACGGATCACACAAGTGTTATTTTATTATGAACTTTTCTACCCCTTTGACAATGAAACTGAACTCATTTACAGTCAGAAAAGAAAACAACTTATACCTATCTCCTTACCTGCTCTACTTTTGTTCTTACAAATTTTCATAATAAATTCACTCAATTCATTCTTCACTTTTGATGTGAACGGCAAGAAATTAAAAAAATTTACTTCCAATGAGATGGAGTGATAGTTGAGAATAGGCGATATATCAGAATGCCTATACTCTGTTCAGTTCGTATTTTCAGTACAGGCCTTATGGGAGAGCTTTTTCAAACATACACGTGCTGGCTGGTGTTCGCATTGCACTCAACTTAAGAAATTGCCTGTGAAAAAAAAATAGAACCCCTGACTTCCATTGAAATTGTTTTTGTGATATTCCATAAACCCACGTACATCCCATCATGACCTGTCTGCTGGTTGTGAGTGAGGAGACTGAAACCAGAAAGAACAAGATACTCACAATTTCCCTCTCGCTCGCTTAATGTGTTTATTAAAAACAACACATTGATTCAGAGTTCCCATACGTCGGGGGATGGAAATTTTAATACCTTTTTCTTTGGTTTTTGCTATGTAGCTTTCAGTATTATAGCTTTATAATAGCTTTTCAGAGCATATATTTTATGTATGTGTGTTAAATGTTGTCACTTCGTGTTTTTCTGCTTACATCTTTTCGTTTTATTTTTTTTCCTGGTTTAAATGCTGCTATACAATATTTGTTGGGTATTTTTTTTAAAGAAGAATTACTATTTGAGAAAGTTTTTATGGGGTTCGTTCATTAATTAACTGCAATTTGAATTGCCAAATAGTTTTTTTTTTCATGAAAACAAAAATAAAAAGAATAAGGTTTCGTGTTTCTTGTAATATATTACCAAGGGTTCATAAAATAAAATTTATTTCCTTTCTATAAATTCTAATAAGGCATTACTAATCCTTTTTCCTGAAATAAATCTTATAATCAAATCTAACCTTATCCTTAAAAGTCATACAAAATTAAGAATACACAACACAAACAAAGCAATAAAACTTTAAAGAACAATAAACATTGTTTGGTTTTTATTTATATGAAAAACGCAACAGTATACCAGTATACCTGGGAAACCCCATATAAAAAAAAACACTTTTTTTATTTTAACCTGACCTGTGTGCATTCAAAAAACTGTGGTATTATCCCGGATATAAATACCCGTTGAGGCTTCCGAAACGACAGTTTGATTTTAAAAGCGAATAAGAAAAGGAAATAAGTTTAATTTGCGAGCCCTTGGCAAACAAATAAATACAAAAATTAGCAGTTGGTAATCCTACTGACATTTGAATGAGAGAGAAGAGAGATATGCCAATTTATAATGCGCGATATGGCAACCATGGAAAATGCAAAAGCTGTATAAAAAAGAGATAGCTTAATGAAATCCATAAAAGTAAGGGTGAGAGGCAAACACCCACTCTTACCTGTACTGAAAAAACGAACTGAACAGAGTATAGCTGGTATGCATTCCAAATATTTGTTAGCAAGCAATTTCGTGCGTGTACCTATAATGGAGTGATATTGTGCATTCCCAGTGCTTGGAATTGAAGGGATGTTGTGAGCTTTTGTAGTTGTAGTTAACATTATTTTTTCTAAATAACTGTTATAATGAGAAATGAAATTCGATTAGGTCAGTTTCGAATTAATAATTATTTGCTAAAATCGTATAATTTTTTGAATTGCTTAACGGAATTTTTTTTTTGTAAAAAAGTTAATTTTTTTTTTGTAAAAAAGTTTAATTTTTTTTTAAAGTTAATTTTTGTTTGTAAAAAAGTTAATTTTTTTGTAAAAAAGTTAAATTCTTTTTTGTTTAAAAGTTAATTTTTTTTGTAAGAAAAGTTTTATTTTCGTAAGATCGCATTGCAGCGTTAGGCTCGTTTCACACATATTCGGTCTCGTTCGTTTCGGTCTGTATTCGGTTCGATTTCGGTTTCCGTCTAATCCCCTTCACACAGAGACGGTTTATATTCGATTTGTACTCACTAATAATTAAAATTAAATAAAATGTATTAAACAAAAAAAAGCAGAAACCGAACCGAATATGTGTGAACGCTACGTTTACTTTGTGTGCCCTAGTCCCAAATACGTGCCGTTTTGAAACCTATTGCCCATTAGGTTTTTATTTTTGCCGTTTTATTGTTTCAAACATATCAGGCACAGCCGAATACAAATGTGTGTGAAACAAGCCTTATGTGCTAAACAGATGTGCAGCGTTTGTCATGCAGCGAAATTAATTTACACAGGTTCTTATGGGAGCAGATTCACTCAAAGTCTGCATACAGCGCAGCGCTGCACGATATCTCTATTTCTAAATTTGCTGCGCAGCATCATTGCAACCACAACGGCAAAGAAAAAAATCTTAAATAATTGGTATTTGGCATTACTCATATTGACATAACCTGCCATTCTTTCAAAAAAATTGTTTGTGTTGGTGATTTTTTTTAAGAATCCATGTTGCCGGCGTTGCCATCCTACAATCATCCAACGAAGAAAATCTCGTTCCAACACTATGGTGTTACATCGGCAACGCTGTGCTTTCACGTATTTGTTTGACATAACTATGCATCATGAATATCAGAAACTATGCACGTGTTTCGTGTGCAGTTCTGCATGCATAGATGCGTGCAGACTCGCTGCACATCTGTTTTAGCCATTATTGAGTCATAAGTGAGTCAGAGATGAGCGTAAATATTTATTTTAATACTTACATTTTTCCCATCTGCTTGTTCCTCGCTGCGTTATAAAAAATTTGCGAAATTTTTGCTCTGTTTTTTATTTTCGGCCTCAAAAAGCCTTCACCTTTTTCTAAATTCTGCCCCGAAGGCTTTTTTATCCATGTTGGAAAAACGAATAATAAACACTTTAACAAAATACGTCACCTCTATTAAAAACTGAAAGCCCAGTCGAATTAAAAAAAAAATAAATGCTGAAATGCAAAAAATTAAAAAGTGGATTTTTTTTCTTTTAATCGTTAGAGGGGTTTATAAGGAGTGTTCAGTACGGTTTTCGACCGCCTAGCTCTATTGCGTTAGCCGCCATTTTAAAATTTGGGAAAATCGCTTTTTGTTAAATAACTCGTTTATTTTCAATTTTTCACTAAAAATGCCTTTTAACAAAAGTTGTTTAGAATTTAATTATATACAACTTTGGTGAAAACAATTTTTTGTGTAAGATTGATAGTTTTCGATATAATCCGGAAATTGTGATTACGATCGATTATTTATAGGTTAAACGCAATAAAGTATTGTTTTGTATAAAAACAAAAGGATAAAGTGTTTTTTTAATCATTAAGGGGGCCATAATGAGTCCAAATAAAAATATTCGACCTCCTATCTCTTCAACTTTGGCCACCATCTTGAATTTAAAGCAACTTGGTTTTTGTTAAACAAATCATTCACGAACTCGCTTTTTGTGACTATATGCGTAATTACTTTTGATTAAAATTGATAATTTTAGATTTCAGTCGGAAAATCAAGTTATCCGAATTAAAGCTAGAACTCTTTTCCACACCACCGCTGTGGGGTAGAGGTTCATGCGCGTTTTTTTTTATGGTGGTGTCCCCAGTGGGCCTAGTCCACAGATTATAAATAGCAGTTGTTTTGTTTTGTTTTTTGATTACTTTTTTGTTTTGTTTTCAGTTTATTTATTTTTTTGTTTTTTGAAGATCGACGTGCAATTACTTCAAAATGTTCGTTTAAATTAGTACGGGTGTTACAAGTAGATTCCATAAGGGAGTTGTCATCATCACAAACATTATCAATTTCATCGAGTATTAGATCTCGAATTTCCATTATGTTTTCACAAGTCTCTAACAAGTCTAACGATGGTGGAGCAGCTCATTTCGTACGTTGGTTTATGGAGAAGAATTTTATTTTGAATAGAATAATTTTATTTGCAAGTGCACGATCTTATGGAATCAACTTCTGACACACGTACCACTTTAAACGAAAATTTTGAAGTAAGTGTAGGTACAACTTCAAAAAAAGAAGAATAATTCTGATTACAATTTAGAAAAAAACAATAACAAACAAAAAAAAAACTAAAACTAGGAATATCACCTTCAAAACCCAGCGGTGATGCGCAAAAGAATTCTTGTCTTAGTTCGGATAACTTGATTTTCAGACTGAAATCGAAAATTATCAATTTTAATCAAAAGTATAACTACGAATATAGTCACAAAAAGCGAGTTCGTGAATGATTTGTTTAACACAAAACAACTTGCTTTAAATTCAAGATGGTTTTCAAAGTTGAAGAGATAGGAGGTCCAATTTTTGTATTTAGACTCTTTGTGGCCCCCTTAATGATTGAAAAAAAGAACTTTATCCTCTTGTTTTTATACAAAAATATCCTTTATTGCGTTAACCTATAAATAACCGATCGAAATGACAATTTCCGGATTATATCGAAAACTATCAATCTTAGACAATTGTTGTGACCAAAGTTGTAGATAATTAAATTCTTAACAACTTTTGTTAAGGGAATTTTTAGTGAAAAGTTTGAAAATAAACGAGTTATTTAACAAAAACCGATTTTCCGAAAATTCAAAATGGCGGCTAACGCAAGAGCTAGGCGGTCGAAACCCGTACTGAACACTCCTTATGAACCCCTCTAACGATTAAAAGAAAAAAATCCACTATTTAATTTTTTGCATTTCAAATTACAATTCGACTGGCCTATGATAGCTATTTATTTAATCTTATGGGCTCTGTAAACGCTCGAACATGGTGCGAGTAAACATGGTTCTACTAAACTCAGCAGACAGTGAAATCAAGTTGACGAACTACTCAAACTTTTTTATTTATATGACACATTTGTCATATTTTAAATAATATAAGCTAAAAGAAACATTATTTTTATTATCAATAATTATGTCAGCAAAAAGAGATTTTGCAATGTCTTAATTTTGGGTGAGTTGTTAGAAGATGATGACGAACTTTTGTTAAAATCTAAGAAGAAAAGGATTTGGGCAAAGGAATGGTTAAAAAAACGGCCATCATTTACTCATACGCAATTATTAAAAGAACTGAAACTGTCGTCTCTTCTGTAGCAGGACTATATTCTGATAAGTTTTTTTTTAAGGTCGTCAAGAGTTGAATTTTGATAAATTAGTTTATAACATTCGAAAAGGCTTTCATACGATTTTTTTTACATTTTTATCCTTTAAAATGTCATCTTTGACTTTCTATAAAGATGGTAAACTTTTAAGGCACTCAAAAAACTCCTTCCGAATTTCATTATTTGGAATGTTAGACATTCACCCAAATTACGAAATTCGTATTATTAAGACGTATTTGGTCGTATGTTGGGCTTGTGGGTTCTTTAACGGCATAATTTTATCTTCTTTGATGCAAGACTTTTGAGAATTTACGAATAGACCAATTGCGATGCTGGTATTTAAACTTAACAACATAATTATCAGCAGACATGGCGAAAAGACCAACATTTGTTGGAAAAGAACTCAAATTGTTCTTTTCACTATGGCTTTTGATGTTGATAGTGTTAAGTTTAAATACCAGCATCGAAATTGGTCAATTCGTAAATTTCCAAAAGCCTTGCATCAAAAAAGATGACACACGACCCAACATACGACCAAAAACGACTTAATAATACGAATTTCGTAATTGGGGGATTATCATTTCTTATTTTTTGCTTTTTTTTTGAAATTTATTTTGAAATTTTAAAACGCAACTGACATACATAATTCTTTTTTTGTTTTTTGAATTTAATTATGATTTGTTCGAGTAAACATAGTAAACCAGTCCGCAGACAATAGAACTTGGCACGACAAACCCGTAGGAATAAACATGCATGACTATCCGGAAATATGCGACACATATTAGTAGCATTGTAACAGTGATAATGCGTTTTTTTCTTTTCTTTTGTGTGAATTATGACGGTTATTTAATCAGAAAGTGCAATGCATAGGTACCTACATTTAATATCATTTTTTGCTTCTAAGTAAAATTTGAAGAAAACTGCCCTTAGCTAAAAAAGATAATAGATACACGTTCCTAAAAGTGAAAAACAAAAATCAACCCAAGATTTAAAATAAGAAAAACTAAGTTCAGATAAACTTTTATGTCAGTTATATGACAATGATTAAGTGTGGTTGTATCCTCCGTTAGTTTTTTTATTTTTTTCAGTTTGTAGTGCAACAATAATGTATCGAGGTTTGTCAATTTGTGTTGTTGTTTTGATGTTCCAAATATTATGATCGGAGAATGACAACGTAGGATATTCATACAGATCACAGTTGCGGAAAACAATTTTAAATGAATTATTCTTATTTATAGAGTTGTATAAATCCAACTTGACTGAATCGGATAAAGTTACATGTGGTACTTTCCATTGAACCTTATGAAGTTGAACCTCAACTTTTTCATCAACTGTTGAAATTAATGCATTTTCATCTATTCTGGCACGAGTAAGAATTAGATCATGTCGGGTATTGGGTATAATTTTTTGTAATCCTCAGCAAATCCCAAAAGCTTATTCAGTGGGCTACAGTAGTTAAAGTTAAATGGCTTTAAAGAAATACTTGCCTCAGGAGACCACGAAGCATTTAAAAGCATATCGCTCTCATTTTTATTTAAGGAAATGTAGTTTTTTATCGGTGAAGTAATTCCAACATGCCTATTACAGTCGATTTCTCTTCCATTCAATTCATAACGTATTTCATCAAAAAGAAAAGCCATTGAGTGGATTACCAGTTTCGTACTCAAAATATCTTTTCCTTCCCGTTGTTTAAGTGATCCTTCAATGCATAAAAGCTTTCCGAAGGTAAAACATTAAGATTTTAATGTTGTATACAAATCTGAATGATGTCATTCCGTTCAAAATTGTTTTGATAAGGTGAGTAAGTGTGGTACTCATATTTAGATATAGATTCATTGTACTCTGGATCTTGAAAAATGTTTAACATGATATTTCCTAGGTTTTTATCTTTTTAAGATGAACCCCAATGGTGGCAAAAAGTTTTTATTTTCTTTTGTGAGGTAATGTGTTGACGATGCTGAGGTCAAAACTTGATAAGGTAATAAACTTTTGATAACAGAGTTTATATAAGAATTTTGTGCGTGAGAAATTTGTTCATATATAATCATATTTCTGGCTTTAAATTTAATCGAACAGTTATTTTCTCTCCTCTAAAATTAATAATTTTACCGTCTTGATCAATGATCTTTAAACTTAACGATGTTATTCGTTTGACGTTCACAGGTAAATAAATAACATTTCTAGGAACCTCAATGATTTTATAGCCTGGGCTTACGTTGATAGAAAATTCATGTAAAATATGCGCCAACTGGTTATTAATATACGTTCCATATATAATATTAAAAAGGGAAGTTATGTGCATTCAAGAGGACACAAGCGTCCACAGGTTTTTCTCAAAACCCACCTCTGTCTAGTACCTCAGCTGGAGACGGGGTTTAAATCCCCGTGGAAAGCTGTTGGGGACAGCCAACGAGAGAGGGGGAGGAGTGTTCCCACTAAGGCACTTCTCCTTTCATCGAGGCGCCAGCGGACGAATTCTCTAGATGGAATCAACGGTGGCGTCTACAGTTCCAGTTAGGTTGAACTACTTAGTGAACACCTTATATGTGGCGTTTTTCTTTTTTGGCTCTAAATAAACCTCTGAGCAGAGGCTGAGCGATCAGAGCAGAGCTCTGAGCAGATTATGATCAGAGTCCTCAGACTTATTTATGAAAAACATTTGAGCACTGAACTGTCATTTCATAGGTATGTTACTAAAATACATTTTTGTTTACCCGATTTAGACGGGCGACTGTCCTGGGAATCCATTTTTAATTTTTTGTATTTCTTTCGTCTGTCAAATCACTGAAAAAAAAGTGAAGTTGGATTCGCTCAGCGTTTCGCTCGATTTGCTCGGTCATTTTATTCTGAGCTAATCGATTAAGCTCTGAGCTAGCTCAGATGGAAAAAAGAAACGCACTTTTTGACCGGGGGTTGTGCGTCGGGGTAACTTCCCTACCACGGAAAAAAAAAGTTTGTTCCGAAACAACAACAAGCCTCGGATATGGATGATTTTAAAGTTGACGACCCCAGCAAACGAAACAAGGACAATGAATTTCGGATCTGCAAGTGGAACGTCCTGTCCTTATACAGAACACGTGCAGCCAAACAATTAGTGGAGAACCTGGACAGGCTAAAGGCTGATGTAATAGCCATCCAGGAAGTGCGATGGGATGGAGAGGGCATACGGAGACTGAAAACGTGTGACATCTACTACGGCGGGTGCTTGAAGGAACAGGGTCAGCGGCTCTTTGGTTGTGGTTTTGTGATAAGGGGAAGACTTAGGCAAGAAGTCTTGGGCTTCCGAAGTGTAAGCGAGCGCCTGGTCACAATCCGCATCAAAGGCAAATTTAAGAACATTTCGCTGATCTGTGTTCACGCCCCCCATGAAAGTAGAGAGGACTCAACCAAAGAAGCATTCTATGATCTCCTGAAGACAACGTATGATATGTGCCCGTAGTACGACGTGAAGATCATTCTTGGTGACTTCAACGCAAGATTCGGAAAGGAGGGCATCTTTGGTTCGATAGTCGGAGGACACAGCCTACACGACGAAACTTCCGGCAACAGACACAGGCTGGCAGACTTTGCGGCGGGGCGACATGTCATCATCTCAAGCACCTACTTCCCACACTCAATATACACAAGCGGACTTAGCGGTCGCGTGATCAACTAACCGTCAACCAAATCGACCACGTTGCGATAGACGCGAGGCATGCTTCCAGTATCTTCGACATCCGAACGTTCCGAGGGGCCAACATTGACTCGGATTACTACCTGGTGGTAGCTAGACTACGTATGCGGATATCCATGACGCGACAACGCAGAGCAGATGCTGTGAAAAGATTCGATGTCGAGAAGCTTAAATCGCAAGAGACCGCCAGAACTTTTGCAGACCACGTAACTCTTAATCTCTCAGCAGGTCCGCCACCAGCATCAAGTGTAGAGGACCAGTGGGAACACTGTCAACAAGCCATCAGAAGTGCCGCCTCTGATGTGCTGGGTTTCACTAGGCGAATACAACGAAACTCCTGGTTCGATGAAGAGTGCCGGCTAGCGCATGCAGCTAAGGACGAGGCCTACCAGGCAATGCTGCAGACTCGAACAATAGCTGCTCAGAGAGTGGCCCGGGAGCTCTACGGGCTAAAACGAAAAGAGGAACGCTGACTTCTCAGGAGGAAAAAAAAAGAGAGATCACGAGAAGCGGGCGGTAGAGTCTATTGAGGGTTGTAGCGGTAGGGGAGATGTTCGAAAATGTTATCAGAGGGTGAAGCGATCCACCCAAGGATTCAAGGCTAGAACGAAAGCCTGCCGAGAGGATCTGAAAAGACCACTTCTCTAGACTGCTTAATGGTGAAGACAGCCAAGATGCCGCTTATAGGCAGAACGCTCCATTCAACTTGGACGATGATGGTCAAGAGTTTCGTCCACCCGACCTAACCAAAGTGCGGCTGGCGATATCCAAACTTAAGTCGTACAAGGCTGCTGGTGCGGATGGCTTACAAGTCGAACTATTTAAATCAGCGGGAGATGAATTGGCTAGGAGCATGCACCAGCTCATCTGCAAAATTTGGTCGGAGGAAGGTATGCCCGATGAATGGATCCTCGGTATAGTGTGCCCCATCCATAAAAAGGGAGATGTTCTTAAATGTACCAACTACAGAGGAATTAGTCTCCTAAACGTCACCTATAAAATCTTGTCGGCCATCCTGTGTGACCGCTTAAACCCTTTTGTCAACGATCTGATCGGCCCCTATCCGTGCGGTTTTAGGCCAGGCAAGTCAACCGTCGATCAAATGTGCACACTCGGACAGATTTTAGAAAAATCCCGGGAATTCCAGATCGATACACACCACCTTTTTATCGATTTTTAAGTCGCGTACGATAGCGTGAAAAGGGACGAATTATACAGAGCCATGTTGAGTCTCGGCATCCCTGCCAAACTCGTCCGCCTGTGCAGGATGACGATGGAGAAATTCCGCTGCTCCGTCAAAATTGGTAAGAACACCACCGATTCCCTTGATGTTGAGAAAGGATTGAGGCAAGGGGACGCGTTATCATGCAACCTATTCAACATCGTTCTTGAAGCAATTGTACGCAATGCACATGTCAACACCAGCGGCACAATCTATCAAAAGTCCGTTCAATTACTTGCATATGCGGATGATATAGACTTTGTCGGTGGAACGAAGCGAGCTGTGGCTAGAATGGGATTGGCGGTTAATGAGGACAAGACGAAGTATATGCTGTCATCAAGAGAGGAATCTCAACATCGTCGACTCGGGCAAAATATCACGATGGACTTCGAAGTTGTCAAGGACTTTGTCTACCTGGGCTCCACTATTACATCGCAGAATGACATCAGTGCAGAGATCAAGCGAAGAATTACTCTTGCCAACCGCTGTTTCTTCGGTCTAAGAAGGCATTTAAGTAGTAAGGCCCTCTCTCAGAGAACCAAGGAGACTTTTTACAAGACGCTTATCATCCCGGTCCTGCTTTATGGGTCAGAAGCATGGACACTGAAAGATTCGGATAAAAATCTGCTAGGGTGCTTTGAGAGGAAGATTCTTCGTGTGATTTTCGGTCCGGTGTGTATCGAAGGAGTATGGAGGAGAAGGTTCAACGACGAACTATACGGGCTATACAGCGACGTTGACCTGGTCAAAAAGCTGAAAATACGACGTGGAGCGTATGGACAGCAACGCACCTGCCCGACGAGTCTTCGAATCCAGCCCCGATGGGGTGCGCAGCAGAGGAAGAACCCGTAACAGGTGGCGCAATCAAGTGAATGACGACATCAAAGCACTCGGTGTACGCAACTGGAAGCGGCTAGCTAGGGATAGAGCTGGCTGGAGGGGCTTGTTAGTTGAAGCCGAAGCCCACCCTGGGCTGTGAGCGCCATCAAAAGTAAAGTAAGTAAAGTCCATATATAATATTACACTCAACACGTCAACACGTATTGCATTAACTTTATTTATGTCAACGTAAAGATCTGATTCATGTAATATATGGAAAGCTGTTGGGGACAGCCAACGAGAGAGGGGGAGGAGTGTTCCCACTAAGGCACTTCTCCTTTCATCGAGGCGCCAGCGGACGAATTCTCTAGATGGAATCAACGGTGGCGTCTACAGTTCCAGTTAGGTTGAACTACTTAGTGAACACCTTATATGTGGCGTTTTTCTTTTTTGGCTCTAAATAAACCTCTGAGCAGAGGCTGAGCGATCAGAGCAGAGCTCTGAGCAGATTATGATCAGAGTCCTCAGACTTATTTATGAAAAACATTTGAGCACTGAACTGTCATTTCATAGGTATGTTACTAAAATACATTTTTGTTTACCCGATTTAGACGGGCGACTGTCCTGGGAATCCATTTTTAATTTTTTGTATTTCTTTCGTCTGTCAAATCACTGAAAAAAAAGTGAAGTTGGATTCGCTCAGCGTTTCGCTCGATTTGCTCGGTCATTTTATTCTGAGCTAATCGATTAAGCTCTGAGCTAGCTCAGATGGAAAAAAGAAACGCACTTTTTGACCGGGGGTTGTGCGTCGGGGTAACTTCCCTACCACGGAAAAAAAAAGTTTGTTCCGAAACAACAACAAGCCTCGGATATGGATGATTTTAAAGTTGACGACCCCAGCAAACGAAACAAGGACAATGAATTTCGGATCTGCAAGTGGAACGTCCTGTCCTTATACAGAACACGTGCAGCCAAACAATTAGTGGAGAACCTGGACAGGCTAAAGGCTGATGTAATAGCCATCCAGGAAGTGCGATGGGATGGAGAGGGCATACGGAGACTGAAAACGTGTGACATCTACTACGGCGGGTGCTTGAAGGAACAGGGTCAGCGGCTCTTTGGTTGTGGTTTTGTGATAAGGGGAAGACTTAGGCAAGAAGTCTTGGGCTTCCGAAGTGTAAGCGAGCGCCTGGTCACAATCCGCATCAAAGGCAAATTTAAGAACATTTCGCTGATCTGTGTTCACGCCCCCCATGAAAGTAGAGAGGACTCAACCAAAGAAGCATTCTATGATCTCCTGAAGACAACGTATGATATGTGCCCGTAGTACGACGTGAAGATCATTCTTGGTGACTTCAACGCAAGATTCGGAAAGGAGGGCATCTTTGGTTCGATAGTCGGAGGACACAGCCTACACGACGAAACTTCCGGCAACAGACACAGGCTGGCAGACTTTGCGGCGGGGCGACATGTCATCATCTCAAGCACCTACTTCCCACACTCAATATACACAAGCGGACTTAGCGGTCGCGTGATCAACTAACCGTCAACCAAATCGACCACGTTGCGATAGACGCGAGGCATGCTTCCAGTATCTTCGACATCCGAACGTTCCGAGGGGCCAACATTGACTCGGATTACTACCTGGTGGTAGCTAGACTACGTATGCGGATATCCATGACGCGACAACGCAGAGCAGATGCTGTGAAAAGATTCGATGTCGAGAAGCTTAAATCGCAAGAGACCGCCAGAACTTTTGCAGACCACGTAACTCTTAATCTCTCAGCAGGTCCGCCACCAGCATCAAGTGTAGAGGACCAGTGGGAACACTGTCAACAAGCCATCAGAAGTGCCGCCTCTGATGTGCTGGGTTTCACTAGGCGAATACAACGAAACTCCTGGTTCGATGAAGAGTGCCGGCTAGCGCATGCAGCTAAGGACGAGGCCTACCAGGCAATGCTGCAGACTCGAACAATAGCTGCTCAGAGAGTGGCCCGGGAGCTCTACGGGCTAAAACGAAAAGAGGAACGCTGACTTCTCAGGAGGAAAAAAAAAGAGAGATCACGAGAAGCGGGCGGTAGAGTCTATTGAGGGTTGTAGCGGTAGGGGAGATGTTCGAAAATGTTATCAGAGGGTGAAGCGATCCACCCAAGGATTCAAGGCTAGAACGAAAGCCTGCCGAGAGGATCTGAAAAGACCACTTCTCTAGACTGCTTAATGGTGAAGACAGCCAAGATGCCGCTTATAGGCAGAACGCTCCATTCAACTTGGACGATGATGGTCAAGAGTTACGTCCACCCGACCTAACCAAAGTGCGGCTGGCGATATCCAAACTTAAGTCGTACAAGGCTGCTGGTGCGGATGGCTTACAAGTCGAACTATTTAAATCAGCGGGAGATGAATTGGCTAGGAGCATGCACCAGCTCATCTGCAAAATTTGGTCGGAGGAAGGTATGCCCGATGAATGGATCCTCGGTATAGTGTGCCCCATCCATAAAAAGGGAGATGTTCTTAAATGTACCAACTACAGAGGAATTAGTCTCCTAAACGTCACCTATAAAATCTTGTCGGCCATCCTGTGTGACCGCTTAAACCCTTTTGTCAACGATCTGATCGGCCCCTATCCGTGCGGTTTTAGGCCAGGCAAGTCAACCGTCGATCAAATGTGCACACTCGGACAGATTTTAGAAAAATCCCGGGAATTCCAGATCGATACACACCACCTTTTTATCGATTTTTAAGTCGCGTACGATAGCGTGAAAAGGGACGAATTATACAGAGCCATGTTGAGTCTCGGCATCCCTGCCAAACTCGTCCGCCTGTGCAGGATGACGATGGAGAAATTCCGCTGCTCCGTCAAAATTGGTAAGAACACCACCGATTCCCTTGATGTTGAGAAAGGATTGAGGCAAGGGGACGCGTTATCATGCAACCTATTCAACATCGTTCTTGAAGCAATTGTACGCAATGCACATGTCAACACCAGCGGCACAATCTATCAAAAGTCCGTTCAATTACTTGCATATGCGGATGATATAGACTTTGTCGGTGGAACGAAGCGAGCTGTGGCTAGAATGGGATTGGCGGTTAATGAGGACAAGACGAAGTATATGCTGTCATCAAGAGAGGAATCTCAACATCGTCGACTCGGGCAAAATATCACGATGGACTTCGAAGTTGTCAAGGACTTTGTCTACCTGGGCTCCACTATTACATCGCAGAATGACATCAGTGCAGAGATCAAGCGAAGAATTACTCTTGCCAACCGCTGTTTCTTCGGTCTAAGAAGGCATTTAAGTAGTAAGGCCCTCTCTCAGAGAACCAAGGAGACTTTTTACAAGACGCTTATCATCCCGGTCCTGCTTTATGGGTCAGAAGCATGGACACTGAAAGATTCGGATAAAAATCTGCTAGGGTGCTTTGAGAGGAAGATTCTTCGTGTGATTTTCGGTCCGGTGTGTATCGAAGGAGTATGGAGGAGAAGGTTCAACGACGAACTATACGGGCTATACAGCGACGTTGACCTGGTCAAAAAGCTGAAAATACGACGTGGAGCGTATGGACAGCAACGCACCTGCCCGACGAGTCTTCGAATCCAGCCCCGATGGGGTGCGCAGCAGAGGAAGAACCCGTAACAGGTGGCGCAATCAAGTGAATGACGACATCAAAGCACTCGGTGTACGCAACTGGAAGCGGCTAGCTAGGGATAGAGCTGGCTGGAGGGGCTTGTTAGTTGAAGCCGAAGCCCACCCTGGGCTGTGAGCGCCATCAAAAGTAAAGTAAGTAAAGTCCATATATAATATTACAC
Organism: Melangyna quadrimaculata; assembly: GCA_949320155.1. Taxonomy (NCBI): domain Eukaryota; kingdom Metazoa; phylum Arthropoda; class Insecta; order Diptera; family Syrphidae; genus Melangyna; species Melangyna quadrimaculata. Next base: position 236,602,152 of record OX439483.1, read on the forward strand.
TCAACACGTCAACACGTATTGCATTAACTTTATTTATGTCAACGTAAAGATCTGATTCATGTAATATATTAGGCTCCAACAGGTTCTTACTGAATCCTAAAAGCGAACCAAAAGAATTTTGTTTAGAGAAATCTATTGCTACTGAACTATAAATTTCACATTTCAGAGTATTGCTGTTGGCTATGACTTTAATTTCACTTTTTCTATTTAAATTTTTTTTCTTTTTATTAATTTCACTAATTTTCTCTTGTATAATATTGTTTATGTCTCCAATCTCATATGAGCCAATAGGAAACGAAATAACATTTTCGCCTATGTGCAACAAGTTATTTAAATCATCCACATTTGGTATAGAATTATATGATTGAAAATCTATGAGGCCGCAGACATAGTTGGACCTTAATACAATTGGTGGGAAATATTCCGCTGTAAGAGATGAGTCGTTTCCGCTAAGAGTTAATGTTACCGATATGTTGGTTAAAAGACGAATGATATATTTTTTTTTATTTCATTTACTTTATTCATTTTTATTTTTGAAAACCCCTTCTAAGATTGACCTAATAAATACTTTAAACATAAATGACCACATATAAATGTATAAAAATTCTGTTCTTGAATATAATTATAATTTATCCGATTTCCAAGATATCTTATTATTTCAATTGGAGGTCTTAAATTACCAAAGCTGTCAAAATACTTTACAAAATTGTTTTTATTTTTTATATATGCCACCCAATGTGTACCTCTACCAGATTCATCATCAAAATTGATAACGCTACACTCCTGGTTAAATGGCTTTTTTGGTAATGAGTTTCGCATAAAGACTCCTCTAAAATGTGGTATATGCTTCACTCCAAACCGTTGTATGTCAAAGTTAGTTAAAGGTTGGTTGGGTATGTAGTTATGATGATGCTATCTTCTCATTTCAATGTTTGGTTGATTTAAGATCGTGGTATCTGTATTCAGAAAAAGTGCCTAATTACCACTTTGCGTGAAGTGATATTTATTTAACAATAAATTATCCCCTTCTGCTGGGACAGATATTTAAAACTACATCGGATAGTTAATGTAAACATCCGTATAGCCTGGGGTTTCACGACATTCATTATTCGACAATACTAGTGAACCTATTACTGAGAATGTTATCTCAAAAACATATATCAGAACTGATCATTGGTCTTCATTGATAGATACATCATAAAATAACAATAACAAAAACGAATATCGTCTGTATACAAGTATTCTGTATCCAATCCACATTATGCTTGCTATGCAGATTGTATTAAAAGAAGGAATCTTGTAGGGGAGTTGCTTGGTTGAGATAATCTCAATCGAATTAAACTCCTCAGTCCCCATTTAGCATAGATACAAAGGAGTTGTTTCATTTTTGGTTCGCGCATAATAAGAAAATTTGAAGTTGATTTATTTGGATAAAAAGTAGAAGTTGATTTCTTGGCTCACGCATAACATATAAATTTGGTGGCAGCGCAGCGGTAAAATAAAAATAGAAGCATTGTCGATACAGTGTGGTACATGTGTACTGATAATTGAAAAGCAGAGGAAGAAAATCGAATTGGACAAGTGAAGAAGAAAACTAAAGGTTGAAAAGAAAAGCAGAGTCGGTGTCCCGGATTGAAGAACAGCGACAAACGGCGCGCGGCGTGATGTTTATAAAAGTTTTGTTATTATTATAGTCAGGTATTGGTAATTTACGAAAAATAATTAAAAAAAAAGTTTTATGTGTTGTACGATATAAATAAAAGTTAAGTTAAATAAATTCTAAAAAAAAAACAAAAAAAAAAAATACATAAAATGCCTGAAATAAGTGAACAGGTTGACGAAACCACAAGAGTAGTCACAAACCCTACTGTGGACATTAATACATTATTAAAATTAATTCCGAAATTCAATAGCGATTCCTCTGAATTATACGCTTTCCTTTACGGATGCGATGTCGCGATGAGCCTATCCTCATCAAATCAAAAAGATTTCATTTTCAAGTTACTTTAGGTCCAAATTACTGGTAATGCCAGAATAATTTGAGAAAACAAAGTTATTGAGAATTGGTTACAGCTTAAGGAGCAATTAAAAAAACTATATAACGATACAAAAAGTACATTAGGGCTTTATAAAGAATTAATAAATTCTAGGCAGGAAAACAGAACAGTGAGGCAATACGAACAGCATATGGAGACGATGTCGAGAAGACTCGGCTCCGATGCGAAAGAGGATCTTAAAGAGGCAGATGCAAAAGATATCCATGTTATTCACAATTATATTGAGAATAAAATAATTCTTAATATTTTCATAAATGGTCTGAGATTTGAATTGGGAAATTATCTCAATAATTGTAGACCAGCGACTTTGGCTGAAGCGGCTCGTTATGCACAGCATGAAGAGTTACGATTAGCTAACCAAATAAGAACTCCAAGACAAGACCTTACAAATAAACATTTGGTAAAAATTAATTTTGGATAAACTAAATGCAATAATTGCAATAAAGTTGGACATTTAGAAAAAAATTGTTTTTCAAAGAAACCATTCGCAAACCATTCTAAGAGTTATGAAAATTTTAATGTGGTAAAGCAGGGCATATTGCAAAGAATTGTTACACATAAAATAAAAATACAATGCAAAAATTTCACAGTAAGAAACAACGAAGAAAGCCCTTACATATATATACATTATAAAGATACAGTGCTTAAAATGCTTCTCGATACTGGAGCATCAATTAGTTTAATAAAATTAAAGTGTGCTAAAGAAACAATTAATAATAGAGAAATAATAGATTTAATAGGTTTGGGAAATGATTCCCAAAAAACATTAGGTTCTACTAACTTATGTTTTTCCATAAGAAATGAAACAGAACAAAATAGGTATCATAGATGGGGATTCAACGTTATACCAAATAACGTGATCTATGATTATGATGGTTTGATAGGTGCAGATTTCCTTAGGGAAATGAAATGCAAAATAGACTATGGAAACAATTTGTTATATTTAGACAATGAGAAGGAAAATTATGAATTAAAATTCAAGCATGAAGATAGTTATGTTATGCCTAGGAAAGAAGTTTTTAAAATGGTGAAATTAAAAGAAAAATTAGCTGATGGTACTTCAGTTGTTGTGAGTAAATTTGAAAACGAAAATGTAATAGTCCCAAACTGTATTAGTACAGTGAAAGACGGTAAATGATTAGTAAGTGTTCTAAATATATCAGATAAAAAGATTTTCAATGACATAAGTGTAGAGACAGCATGTCTTAATGATTTCAATGTATATGATGGGAATAATTCATATAGTGAAGGAAAAGGGAAAAATCAGAAAAATAAATTTGTGTACCATGAAAAAGATAAAGTCAAAATTGTACAAATTATGTTACGATTAAATCATTTTAACCAAGAAGAGGAAAATAAATTAAGAGATCTAATTACAAAATAAAGTGATCTTTTTGTAGTAGACGGAGAATCTTTAACGTGTACAAATATAATGGAATGTAAAATTCGAACGAAAGAAGACGTTAAACCAATTTACACGAAGTCATATAGGTATCCGAAGATACATGAAAAGGAAGTAGAATGCCAATAAGAAACATTGTTAAAAAATGGAATGGTTAAACATTTAAAATCTCCTTGGAGTTCTCCAGATTGGGTGGTTCCAAAAAAGACTAATGCGTCAGGAAAGTCTAAATGGAGAATTGTAATAGATTATAGGAAACTGAATGAGTTAACAATAACCGATAGTTATCCTATCCCAAATATAACAGAAATTTTAGATCAGCTAGCAACGGCAAAATGTTTTACGACCTTAGATTTATACGCAGGATTCCATCAAATTACAAGTACAAAAAGAAGATGTAGAAAAAACAGCTTTCTCTACACCACAAGGCCATTTTGAGTTTACTCGAATGTCGTTTGGGCTGAAAAATGCCCCAAGCATTTTCCAAAGGATGATGAATATTGTACTTTCTGGATTGAAAGGTATTATATGTTTTGTCTATATGGACGATATAGTCGTGTATGGAAAAGATTTAAAAGAACACAATGAGAGGTTAGAAGATGTTTTTAAACAGTTAAGATTAGCAAATCTTAAATTACAAGCAGACAAAAGTGAGTTTTTAAGAAAGAAAGTGAGTTAGAAATGTTTGAAATATACCTAGCTACCTATACCTATGTACGTACATAACTACAACATTGTTCGTTTAATTAAAACTACCTAGGTATTTACATAGGTAGGTACCTACATTTTTATTTTTTTTTTCAAATCAAATAGGGGGTACGTATCAATTTTTTTTATATATATATATATACCTAGGCAGCTATGCTAGGGTAGGTGCACCAGTTCCCGGTCACCCACTAGTATCCGGCCACTTTTCAGTTAATGCCCAATAATTAAAATTCCAAAGACTTTTTGTATATCAAAATAAAATATTTAAATTATTTCAGACTTATTTAAAGTTTTGGTAAGATTTGGCTAAGTAGGGCCTCATTAAAATGTGTCGGCAAAAAAATTAGAACTTGTGGAGGTTTACCGCACTGTGAAAAGTGAGATTTACAGTCTTGGATTGCAATTGGAAAGAGTGAAGTTTGAACATTATTTTAACCGGTATTGAGAGTGAATCGAGTTTTTGTGAAACGTTTTTTACTAAAAGCAATACTATAAATATTAATAAAACCAACAAAAGATTAAAAAAATTAAGTTTAATATTCAATTTTAATGGTGGCCGTTTACTGAAACAAAGTAAAAGCCTGTGTGCCAGTAACCGGTCAAGTGGCCGGATACCAGATTTTAAAGTGACAGTTAAATTGTTCTCTCGTTTGTTCTTAAACAAAATAAGCATCTTTCTTTTAACGCAAGAGTTAGTAGAATCAGAATGTATTAAATATGCTTTGGTTTACTATTCGGCCACTATTTTTCATTATAAATTTATGAGCAAAAAACAATAATGAATTCTCTGGCCGGTTTTCGGCACACGCTATTTATGCATCCGGCCATAGGAGCTACAACGTTAAATTTTATTATTTTTGTAGCCTACATAACGTATGCAAGAAGGGAGTAACACCAGAATGCTCACAGCTTTCTGATTTTTGGAATATATCATCAAGGATTGTTAATGATTACGTATAGTTAAAACGGATTCTTAAATTTATGCTTGGATTCTAATATTTACAAAATAAACTAACTGGCCGAATACTAGCTCAAAATTGGCCGGATACTGGTGAAAAAGAACTTTTATGACAAAATTAATTTTAGTTTTAATTGCAAAACAACAATTACCTTCGTATATTTCTTATTTCATAAACAAATTATCAATGATTTAAAAAAAAAAGTTTTAAAATTCTATATTATCAGACTGATTTTTTATAGGACACCAAAGTAAGAAAATGCGTCAGGTGGCCGGGTAATGGTACACTTACCCTATTTACTCATACGTAGGTGTGTACATTTTAAAAAAGTCGTTTTAACTAAACCTAAATTTATCAAAATTATTTTTTTTTAGTTTTTTATTAACTTTTGCTTTTAAGACCGTGTGTGAATTGTGTTAAAATGTGTATTAAAACTTGACGTTTGGTTAAATTTTGACACTAGTGTGGTGAATAAAATGTGTTAAAATTTAAGTAGCTGCGGAGCAAGATACATTTATTACAGGTAATATCACTAGCGTTTTCATTTTTGTTCAGTTCTGCGCATGTTATTAAAATCAATAGTAAAAAATTGAATTTCAAACAATCACTACAAATTTGTTTTTGTTTACTGTGGCTAAAATATCACACTAGTGGTTAAAATTTTGATGTTTCTCAAGAGAGAAGAAGAGAGAAGAGAAAAATGGAATACTTATGTACGAATCACAGTTGCAAAAAGCCTTACTATTGTAATGAATTCGGTACTATTGGACTTTCCCGAGTACGCAAGTATCACTTTACAATTTTTAGTACTATTTGTACTATTTTTAATATTAATAATAATCGCATTTGGGAAACTTTCTATCTACTTTGATTTTCATAATGAAAAAGTAAGTAAACAGTCAAGTATATTAATCATTACTTTAATGAAAATAATACCTTTATTTATAAAATACATAGGTGGCTAATAAAAAAGCAATCGGATGGGGACAACAAAACAAAGTTGCTATCCGTCCATAAGACTTGTTTTAGAATAAAATTATACCAATGAAATGTATAGGTATATTTAATTTATGTATTTTTGTTTTAATAAAATATTTATTTTAATTGTTTGCTTTGTTTTATAAATTAAAAATGTTTAGTACTATTTGGTCTTTTTCAGTAAATTTTTTTTCAGTTTTCAGTACAATCGACAAAAGTCAATTTTCATCACTGGTACGAATTGATTGTTTGTTTTTTTATTTCTGTTTTGTTGACAGCTGTGAACTGTGAATTAGTGTTCGAAAACTGAATTAACAAAGTGTCACAATATGTATTTTTGATTGTAATGAAGTGTATCGACAAAAATAAAAAAAGTATGTGAAATTGAGAATATCTTACATTTTCATGATAGAATATTGAAATTGATATTTTTCAGCTGGATTTTGTTAAAAACATCATTACAATCCTTGTATATAAAATCTATAGTACTATCATGGACAACATTTTTTAGGGCGACCCACTGCCTGTAGTGGCGCCACTTTAGCTCGCGGAGAAATCCATTTTTTTGGGAGACAATTTTCGGCGGAGACTTCCATTTTTGGGAGACTTCCTTGTATATAAAAACTATAGAACTATTATGGAATCGATTTTTCTGTTACTGGGAGTGTTCTCGTGAGGGCGCAAACATCGTGCCACGTTAGTTTGGAGAGATGTGAATGAGGATAGGAAGAGGAATAAAAGCTGTTAGTAAGAAGGAGAGGAGTATATTTTGTTGATTCTGACAGTTGCTGACAACAATTACCTGGTGTGAGTGAGATAGTTTTTCGTCATGGCAACGAAGGGGACGCACAAAATGAAAAAAATGTTCTCGTTGTCATGGTGCATTGTACAACAGTATCGTTTTTTGTTTGAATTTGAATTTGCGAACAGATTTTTTTGTTGTTTTCTATCAAAGTCTATGATAGTACACAATATACATACATATGTCTATAGATAGGTTAATTATGATTTGATTTGCTTCGAATTTGTTGAAAATTTTCAATTTCAGCTGAAAATCATATTATCAAGACTACACCGTTGCTAATTTTCGCAATTCTTAGGCAAACATTGTCTTACAACGATGCTATATTTCTTTATGAGGCTTTCAAGAACAAACATTTTTTTTTGAAAAAAAAAATCAAGAAACATTTTTTTGAGGTTTATTTTTTTGGAAAAAAAAAACTAGAAAAAAAAACACTTTAAAAGTAATTTTTGTACAGGTAAATTTATCAAAAGTTTGCTTACTTTAAATGTAAAAAAATTGATAAAAACAAAGAATTTGTTTTAGCTACCTTTCAAAAAAATACCTTTACAGGAAAACAAATTTTGATAAAATTAAAAAAAAAGTATTTTACATTTAAAAAACTATTGATAAATTTAAGAAAAAATAGGTTTAACTTTAAAAAATATACTTTTTAAAGTAAAGAAATTTTGATAAAATTTAAGAAAGGTTAACTTTTTACCTTAAAAAAAAAACTTTTTAAGGTAAACAAAATTCGAAAATATTCAAAAAAAAAAAACAATTTAAATAAAAATTTTGGGAAAATTTAAAAAAATTAATATTTTTTTACCTTTAAAAAATACCTACTTAAGATAAAAATTAAAAAAAAAATATTTTACCTAAAACAAAATATTTTTAAGAGTAGAGTAGAGAAAATAAACTAATAAATAAAAATGGCAAAATTAAAAAAAAGTATTTTAATTATAAAAAATTAAATCTATTTACTTTTAAAAAATACTTAAGATAAAACAAATTGAAAACAAATTAAAAAAATCTATTTTACCTTTAAAAAAAAGTATTTTTAAGGGTAGAGACATTTTGGCGAAATTTAAAATATAAATATCTTTTTATCTTTAAAAGAAAATGAGATAACACCAATTGAAAAAATTTAAAAAAAAATATATTATCTATAAAAAATGTTTTAAAAGAGAAATTTTAGAAAAATTTAAAAAATAAATATCTTTTGTCTATTTAAGATAAGCACTTTGTTAATTTTTTAGTAAATTTTAATTTTACTTCTTAACGTTGTTAATTTTTTAACTTTGTGCATTTTTTACTTAACAAAATTCAAATTTCGTTTATGAAAATTGCATTAAGTATTTTTAATAAATTCGCATTCAAACTAAAGAAAGTTTACTTTACGAAGTATTTTTATTAGTTTACTCAAAAAAATTCAATTTAGCTCACCTAGTTTAAAAATGCTTATTCAAATTTTCAAAAACCAAATTTCAATTTTATGAAATAATATTGAAAGATTCACGTGAAAAATTCAATTGTGAATATTTTAACAATAACTATTAGGCAATGTTCAAATTTCGGTTATGAAAATTGTATGAAGTAATTTCAAAAAATTCGCATTTTGTAAGGTGTTTGAAATGAAATTTGAACTTTATTAAGTAATTTTTAAAAAATTCTTTAAAAAATTCACGTGAGAAAATCAAATTAAGTATTTTTTTTTCAAAATTCCAGTGAATAGTTAGACACTACTTACTCAACAAAAAAATTTCCAAATCTTGTTTTTTTAATTCCCGCGAAAAGTAGTGTGAGGAATTTTTAGTAGGTAGTTGGAAAATATGCAGATTAAATTTAATTTAAATCAAATTTTGTTTGTAAATTGTTATTTTTTTAAATTACTTATTAAATTCAAATTTCATTTTTGAAACTTTTTTTGCACGAATTTTCACATGGTGAACTATAAAACTTTTAAAAACGTTATAATCTAGGATATTTTAAAAAATAATCTCATAAACTTAGAATTTCACTTCTGGAAATGTTAAAATTTCCACGGAAAATTTCCCCGTGAATTTTTAAACATAGCTTGTTTCATTTTTGAAAACTTTATAGAAATTATTTATAAAACTTTAAAAAATCATTCTTGGACATTTTAAAATGATTGTGAAAAACCGTTATTTTTTTTAGAAATTACACACAAAATTTAAAATTTCGCTTGAGAAAATATTAAAATCATTTTTAAATTCGGGTTTCTTTCGAAAGAAATTTGCTTTTTCCTCGTCACCCAAATAAATGCATATAATTTTCTTATATTTTTCACGCCTAATAATTTTCATTTTTGTCAACGAAAAGTTCACTTCACTTGGATGTATATGAAAAACTTTAGTTAAAAAGGTTTCGTACCGAAATTGTATAAATTATTAAATTTTATTTTGTTTACCATTTATATATATGTATATTTATAATAGATAATATAAAATAATAAGTACCTACCTACTAAATGGCGTTCACCATCTAATATCATATATTTGTCACATATATATTTGTCATATCTCTTGTCAAATATGCACGCAAATATCAACCTACAAAATTAAAACAATTTCTTCCTATCCCTACTTGATATAAGAAATTCTTGTACAACTTAAAGTGGCAACATTACTCAACTTGCTACAGCATATCTCACACACAACGAAAGAAAAAATAAAATCATTATTTCCTTTTAAAATTATATTTATTATCCTACTTTCTCCTTAAATTTAGCAAAAAACAAAATTGGTGGAAGAAAATAACAAAAAAGAGTTAAGTGTTTACTCCCGTGCACTAGCTTTAATTTTGTATGCGTTGTTCTCGTTCATTTATTGTTGCCTGGAACGTCATTCTAATCGTCAATTCCCTCAGTTTCTCCCTGTCCTGTACTCTCCAATCTCTACAATTTCGTAGTACTGGTAGTGCTCACCTCGAATCTCTCTATCGATCTTCTTCATGATAGTACTATAGTTTTTATATACAAGGGTGGTAGGAAGATTGTATTCCTAGGTGCAGAAAATAAAAACAAATTTCCTGTTTTTGGCTTGAAATTTGTTTGTTTGATTTTCAGGGTAGGTAGGAGGTAGGTAGGTTTATTTGGTTTGACTTTGCATTCACAGTTTATCATACGAGTAGGAATTTAGGTAGGTATGAAGGTACCCACCTAGGTAACTTTTAATTGTTTGACACTAGAGTCTGTCAATGTGGTGGTTGAATTTCAGCCAGTGGGCTATATCATAGTGGGTAGGTAGGTTTTATAAGTTTTAGTTGTCAAATCATTTTTTTTTGAGTGTAGGTTAGGTAGGTACCTACCAACCTACTATCATGAAGAAGATCGATAGAGAGATTCGAGGTGAGCACTACCAGTACTACGAAATTGTAGAGATTGGAGAGTACAGGACAGGGAGAAACTGAGGGAATTGACGATTAGAATGACGTTCAAGGCAACAATAAATGAACGAGAACAACGCATACAAAATTAAAGCTAGTGCAAGGGAGTAAACACTAAAATCTTTTTTGTTATTTTCTTCCACCAATATTGTTTACGAAGGGGAAGGTTGAAGCTTTTTTTGCTCTATTTAAGGAGGAAGTAGGATAATAAATATATTTTTAAAAGGAAATAATGATTATATTTTTTGTTTCGCTGTGTGTGAGATATGTTGTTGCAAGTTCAGTAATGTTGCCACTTAAGAATATAAGTTATACAAGAATTTCTAATATCAAGTAGGGATAGGAAGAAATTGTTTTATTTTGTAGGTTTTGCTTTCATATTTAAGGAGATATGATAAATATATGATATAAGATGATGTGAACGCCATTAAGTAGGTAGGTACTTATTATTTTATATTATCCATATATATATAAAAATAGTAAACAAAATAAAATTCAATAATTTTTACAATTTTGTTACGAAACCTTTTTCACTAAAGTGTTTGATATACAACAAAACATCTTTCCTTTCCTTCTATTCCTTCTAACTAGTGCCGTGCATTGCATTTAAAAAACCTGAGGTCTTACAGGCATATAGTTAAAATTATTATTATTATTATACATCCAAGTTAAGTAAACTTTTCGTAGACAAAAATGAAAATTATTAGGCGTGAAAAATATGAGAAAATTGGATGAATTTATTTGGGCGAAGAGGAAAAGCAAATTTCTTTCGAAAGAAACCCGAATTTAAAAATGATTTTAATATTTTCTCAAGCGTAATTTTAAATTTTGTGTGTAATTTTTTAAAAAAATTTACGATTTTTCACAATCATTATAAAATGTCCAAGAATGAATTTTTAAAGTATTATAAATAATGTTTAAAAATTCACGGGGAATTTTCTTGTGGAAATTATAACATTTCCACAAGTGAAATTCTAACTTTATGAGATTATTTTTTAAAATATCCTAGATTATAACATTTTTAAAAATTTTATAGTTCACCATGTGAAAATTCGTGCGAAAAAAGTTTCAAAAATGAAATTTGAATTTAATAAGTAATTTTTAAAAATTCTCTAAATAACAATTTACAAACAAAATTTGACTTAAATTAAATTTAATCTGCATATTTTCCAACTACCTAATAAATTTTCCACACACTACTTTTCGCGGGAATTAAGAAAAACAAGACTTGGAAATTTTTTTTGTTGAGTAAGTATAGTCTAAATATTTACGGGAATTTCGAAAAAAAGAATACTTACTTTGATTTAAGTTTTTTATAACTAAATATTTTTTTTTAATTTTTTCCATTTTTATTTATTAATTTATTTTTTTAATTTCTCTTCTCTTAAAAATATTTTTTTTTTAGGTAAAATAGTTTGTTTTAAATTTGTATCTTAAGTATTTATTTTTTTAAATTTTACCAAAATTTTTATTTAAATTGTTTTTTTTTAATATTTTCGAATTTTGTTTACCTTAAAAAGTTTTTTTTTTTAAAGGTAAAAAGTTATTCTTTTTTAAATTTTATCAAAATTTATTTACTTTTAAAAGTATATTTTTTAAAGTTAAAACTATTTTTTCTTAAATTTATCAAGAGTTTCTTAAATGTAAAATATACTTTTTTTTTAATTTTATCAGAATTTGTTTTCCTGTAAAAGTATTTTTTTAGCAGTAAAAGAATTGTTTTTTTTTTCTTAAAAGTAAAATATTTTTTTTTATTTAATTAAAACTTTTTTACCTCTAAAAGCATTTTTTAACGGTATTTTTTTTATGGATATATAAAAAAGTTTACTCTTTTAAATTTTATCAAAATGTTCTAGTTTTTTTTTCAATTTTATTAAAATGTATTTACCTCTAAAAGTACCTACCTATTTTGTTAAACGTTAAAAGAAATAGTTGATTTTTTTAATGTATCAAAATGTCTTAACTGTTAAAAGTATTTTTTTTTTTGAAAGGCAGCTAAAATAAATTCTTCGTTTTTATAAAATTTTTTTACATTTAAAGTAAGCAAAATTTTGATAAATTTACCTGTAAAAAAATTACTTTTAAAGTGTTTTTTTTTTTTTTTCTAGTTTTTTGTTCCAAAAAAATAATTGTCAAAAAAATGTTTCTTGATTTTTTTTTTCAAAAAAAATTTTTGTTCTTGAAAGCGTCATAAGGGAATATAACATTGTTGTAAGTCTATGTTTGCCTAGGAATTGTGAAAATCAGCAACGGTGTAGCCTTGATAATATGATTTTCAGCTGAAATTGAAAATTTTCAACAAATTCGAAGCAAATCAAATCATAATTAACCTATCTATATACATATGTATGTATATTGTGTACTATCATAGACTGATAGAAAACAACAAAAAAATCTGTTCGCAAATTCAAATTCAAACAAAAAACGATACTGTTGTACAATGCACCATGACAACGAGAACATAATTTTCGTTTTGTCATTGTATATACAATGATTTTGTGCGAATTATCCCCTTCGTTGCCATGACGAAAAACTATCTCACTCACACCAGGTAATTGTTAACTGTCAGAATCAACAAAATATACTCCTCTCCTTCTTACTTTCCTCTTCCTATCCTCATTCACGTCTCTCCAAACCAACGTGGCACGATGTTTGCGCCCTCACGAGAACACTCCCAGTAACAGAAAAATCGATTCCATAATAGTTCTATAGTTTTTATATACAAGGAAGTCTCCCAAAAATGGAAGTCTCCGCCGAATATTGTCTCCCAAAAAAATGGACTTCTCCGCGAGCTAAAGTGGCGCCACTACAAGCAGTGGGTCGCCCTAAAAAATGTTGTCCATGATAGTACTATGGATTTTATATACAAGGATTGTAATGATGTTTTTAACAAAATCCAGCTGAAAAATATCAATTTCAATATTCTATCATGAAAATGTAAGATATTCTCAATTTCACATACTTTTTTTTATTTTTGTCGATACACTTCATTACAATCAAAAATACATATTGTGACACTTTGTTAATTCAGTTTTCAAACACTAATTCACAGTTCACAGCTGTCAACAAAACAGAAATAAAAAAACAAACAATCAATTCGTACCAGTGATGAAAATTGACTTTTGTCGATTGTACTGAAAACTGAAAAAAAATTTACTGAAAAAGACCAAATAGTACTAAACATTTTTAATTTATAAAACAACGCAAACAATTAAAATAAATATTTTATTAAAACAAAAATACATAAATTAAATATACCTATACATTTCATTGGTATAATTTTATTCTAAAACAAGTCTTATGGACGGATAGCAACTTTGTTTTGTTGTCCCCATCCGATTGCTTTTTTATTAGCCACCTATGTATTTTATAAATAAAGGTATTATTTTCATTAAAGTAATGATTAATATACTTGACTGTTTACTTACTTTTTCATTATGAAAATCAAAGTAGATAGAAAGTTTCCCAAATGCGATTATTATTAATATTAAAAATAGTACAAATAGTACTAAAAATTGCAAAGTGATACTTGCGTACTCGGGAAAGTCCAATAGTACCGAATTCATTACAATAGTAAGGCTTTTTGCAACTGTGATTCGTACATAAGTATTCCATTTTTCTCTTCTCTCTTCTTCTCTCTTGAGAAACATCAAAATTTTAACCACTAGTGTCATATTTTAGCCACAGTAAACAAAAACAAATTTGTAGTGATTGTTTGAAATTCAATTTTTTACTATTGATTTTGATAACATGCGCAGAACTGAACAAAAATGAAAACGCTAGTGATATTACCTGTAATAAATGTATCTTGCTCCGCAGCTACTTAAATTTTAACACATTTTATTCACCACACTAGTGTCAAAATTTAACCAAACGTCAAGTTTTAATACACATTTTAACACAATTCACAGACGGCCTTAAAAGCAAAAGTTAATAAAAAACTAAAAAAAAAATAATTTTGATAAATTTAGGTTTAGTTAAAACGACTTTTTTAAAATGTACACACCTACGTATGAGTATATAGGGTAAGTGTACCATTACCTGGCCACCTGACGCATTTTCTTACTTTGGTGTCCTATAAAAAATCAGTCTGATAATATAGAATTTTAAAACTTTTTTTCTTAAATCATTGATAATTTGTTTATGAAATAAGAAATATACGAAGGTAATTGTTGTTTTGCAATTAAAACTAAAATTAATTTTGTCATAAAAGTTCTTTTTCACCAGTATCCGGCCAATTTTGAGCTAGTATTCGGCCAGTTAGTTTATTTTGTAAATATTAGAATCCAAGCATTAATTTTAGAATCCGTTTATCTATACGTAATCATTAACAATCCTTGATGATATATTCCAAAAATCAGAAAGCTGTGAGCATTCTGGTGTTACTCCCTTCTTGCATACGTTATGTAGGCTACAAAAATAATAAAATTTAACGTTGTAGCTCCTATGGCCGGATACATAAATAGCGTGTGCCGAAAACCGGCCAGAGAATTCATTATTGTTTTTTGCTCATAAATTTATGATGAAAAATAGTGGCCGAATAGTAAACCTTTTTCAAAAAAAATGTTTGTTCTTGAAAGCCTCATAAAGAAATATAGCATCGTTGTAAGACAATGTTTGCCTAAGAATTGTGAAAATTAGCAACGGTGTAGTCTTGATAATATGATTTTCAGCTGAAATTGAAAATTTTCAACAAATTCGAAGCAAATCAAATCATAATTAACCTATCTATAGACATATGTATGTATATTGTGTACTATCATAGACTTTGATAGAAAACAACAAAAAAATCTGTTCGTAAATTCAAATTCAAACAAAAAACGATACTGTTGTACAATGCACCATGACAACGAGAACATTTTTTTCATTTTGTGCGAATAATCCCCTTCGTTGCCATGACGAAAAACTATCTCACTCACACCAGGTAATTGTTGTCAGCAACTGTCAGAATCAAAAAATATACTCCTCTCCTTCTTACTACCAGCTCTTATTCCTCTTCCTATCCTCATTCACATCTCTCCAAACTAACGTGGCACGATGTTTGCGCCCTCACGAGAACACTCCCAGTAACAGAAAAATCGATTCCATAATAGTACTAATGTTTTTATATACAATGATTATACACAGCTATAGGTAGGTATGCACATACTTATATGTATACAGGGTGTCCGGTAATTCATAACCCATACTTTGGCATGTGATTTTTGGTCATATTCTAAGAAAAAAAATTGTTTTATAGTAAAGTCTGATTTTTAACATTGACATCATTTTTTGAGGATTTAAAAAAAGGCAAACTTTGATTTACCCTGACCCCTTTTAAGGTTAATTTCTCTGTGACTGCTAATGGTAGGGACCTCATTTTGGACTTTTTTTAGTAAGAAATAACTAGCCTTTAAAACAACGTTTAAGTTAAGCTGATATGTGTTTAGGGTTGCTAGATATTTAATTTTAAATGGTATTCAATTTTTCTTGCCCGAGCAAAATTTTGACTTTGAGGTCAATTTTTTATTCAAAAACTGCCTTATAACATAAAGTTTTATTATTTTTACCTGATGAACAAAACAATAATACAAAACTCATTAATAAGTGCACCCAAAAACTCATACATTTTATGATACTTGGGAAAATCTAAACCAGGTAAAAAATCGACTTTTGGGTTTTTTACATACTTTTATTGCAGCACCTCTTTGATTGGGTTCAAACAGTTATAACTGTCTATTTAAACATAGCTTTGGCAAGGTTTATACCTTTTTAAAGGTATAGGCAATTTTTGAAATATAAAACCTGTATTGAGCAATATGAGTTTTGAATTTTATGAAATTTGCTCTTCAGAAGATTGAGGTCAAAATTTATTTTGACAAAGTTCAATATTAACTAATAAATTTTAGGCAAATGGTGATGCCAATAAAAAATTTACCTCAGTAAAGTTAGTGGAACTATAAGTCAATGATTAAATGCAAAATTTGTAAAAAAAAAAAAAAAATCAATTGTGGACAGGGTGAGCAAAAAACTGGTTCAAAGTAAGATTTTTTTTTTTCAAATTTCAAAAAATATCCGTTACTCGAGAACTGCTATGATTCGGTATGGAAAAGTTACCAAATTTCTCATATGGTATGCCCTGGCCTTTCACCAGTTCTTGGTTTGGACCATTGTTAATGGGACACCCTTATTATGTACCTAGGTATGTACATATACAGATCAGACTTGATCTCAATTTATTTTAAAATTTTGGTACACGAATTTGATTTCGGTATATTTGTGTTTACCGAGGCTTTTCTTTGGTATGCGGTACAAAGCGTTAATTTTCGGTACTGTACCGGTCGTTTTGGTACAGGACCTTAGGTATATCTATACTTTTAAAAACTAAAAATCTTAAAACAATTTCTCTGAAAAACAATTTTAAAAAGTGAGAACGCCGGGATGAAACGCCAATTTTTATGGACTAAAGGCCGTTAAAAGCTATATTGAATCAATAATTCAACAAGTCCAATTAAATAATGCTAAGTCTTGTACTTGGCTGATGTATTTCAATAGCATATAGAATTTGTATTATAAAAAACAAACTCATATATATATATAATTTGATTAAAAATAAATTTTGACCTCAATCTTCTGAAGAGCAAATTTCATAAAATTCAAAATTCATATTGCTCAATACAGGTTTTATATTTCAAAAATTGCCTATACCTATAAAAAGGTATAAACCTTGCCAAAGCTATGTTTAAATAGACAGTTATAACTGTTTGAACCCAATCAAAGAGGTGCTGCAATAAAAGTATGTAAAAAACCCAAAAGTCGATTTTTTACCTGGTTTAGATTTTCCCAAGTATCATAAAATGTATGAGTTTTTGGGTGCACTTATTAATGAGTTTTGTATTATTGTTTTGGTAATCAGGTAAAAATAATAAAACTTTATGTTATAAGGCAGTTTTTGAATAAAAAATTGACCTCAAAGTCAAAATTTTGCTCGGGCAAGAAAAATTGAACACCATTTAAAATTAAATATCTAGCAACCCTAAACACATATCGGCTTAACTTAAACGAAGTTTTAAAGGCTAGTTATTTCTTACTAAAAAAAGTCCAAAATGAGGTCCCTACCATTAGCAGTCACAGAGAAATTAACCTTAAAAGGGGTCAGGGTAAATCAAAGTTTGCCTTTTTTTAAATCCTCAAAAAATGATGTCAATGTTAAAAATCAGACTTTACTATAAAACAATTTTTTTCTTAGAATATGACCAAAAATCACATGCCAAAGTATGGGTTATGAATTACCGGACACCCTGTATACATATAAGTATGTGCATACCTACCTATAGCTGTGTATAATCATTGTATATAAAAACATTAGTACTATTATGGAATCGATTTTTCTGTTACTGGGAGTGTTCTCGTGAGGGCGCAAACATCGTGCCACGTTAGTTTGGAGAGATGTGAATGAGGATAGGAAGAGGAATAAGAGCTGGTAGTAAGAAGGAGAGGAGTATATTTTTTGATTCTGACAGTTGCTGACAACAATTACCTGGTGTGAGTGAGATAGTTTTTCGTCATGGCAACGAAGGGGATTATTCGCACAAAATGAAAAAAATGTTCTCGTTGTCATGGTGCATTGTACAACAGTATCGTTTTTTGTTTGAATTTGAATTTACGAACAGATTTTTTTGTTGTTTTCTATCAAAGTCTATGATAGTACACAATATACATACATATGTCTATAGATAGGTTAATTATGATTTGATTTGCTTCGAATTTGTTGAAAATTTTCAATTTCAGCTGAAAATCATATTATCAAGACTACACCGTTGCTAATTTTCACAATTCTTAGGCAAACATTGTCTTACAACGATGCTATATTTCTTTATGAGGCTTTCAAGAACAAACATTTTTTTTGAAAAAGGTTTACTATTCGGCCACTATTTTTCATCATAAATTTATGAGCAAAAAACAATAATGAATTCTCTGGCCGGTTTTCGGCACACGCTATTTATGTATCCGGCCATAGGAGCTACAACGTTAAATTTTATTATTTTTGTAGCCTACATAACGTATGCAAGAAGGGAGTAACACCAGAATGCTCACAGCTTTCTGATTTTTGGAATATATCATCAAGGATTGTTAATGATTACGTATAGATAAACGGATTCTAAAATTAATGCTTGGATTCTAATATTTACAAAATAAACTAACTGGCCGAATACTAGCTCAAAATTGGCCGGATACTGGTGAAAAAGAACTTTTATGACAAAATTAATTTTAGTTTTAATTGCAAAACAACAATTACCTTCGTATATTTCTTATTTCATAAACAAATTATCAATGATTTAAGAAAAAAAGTTTTAAAATTCTATATTATCAGACTGATTTTTTATAGGACACCAAAGTAAGAAAATGCGTCAGGTGGCCAGGTAATGGTACACTTACCCTATATACTCATACGTAGGTGTGTACATTTTAAAAAAGTCGTTTTAACTAAACCTAAATTTATCAAAATTATTTTTTTTTTAGTTTTTTATTAACTTTTGCTTTTAAGGCCGTCTGTGAATTGTGTTAAAATGTGTATTAAAACTTGACGTTTGGTTAAATTTTGACACTAGTGTGGTGAATAAAATGTGTTAAAATTTAAGTAGCTGCGGAGCAAGATACATTTATTACAGGTAATATCACTAGCGTTTTCATTTTTGTTCAGTTCTGCGCATGTTATCAAAATCAATAGTAAAAAATTGAATTTCAAACAATCACTACAAATTTGTTTTTGTTTACTGTGGCTAAAATATGACACTAGTGGTTAAAATTTTGATGTTTCTCAAGAGAGAAGAAGAGAGAAGAGAAAAATGGAATACTTATGTACGAATCACAGTTGCAAAAAGCCTTACTATTGTAATGAATTCGGTACTATTGGACTTTCCCGAATACGCAAGTATCACTTTACAATTTTTAGTACTATTTGTACTATTTTTAATATTAATAATAATCGCATTTGGGAAACTTTCTATCTACTTTGATTTTCATAATGAAAAAGTAAGTAAACAGTCAAGTATATTAATCATTACCTTAATGAAAATAATACCTTTATTTATAAAATACATAGGTGGCTAATAAAAAAGCAATCGGATGGGGACAACAAAACAAAGTTGCTATCCGTCCATAAGACTTGTTTTAGAATAAAATTATACCACTGAAATGTATAGGTATATTTAATTTATGTATTTTTGTTTTAATAAAATATTTATTTTAATTGTTTGCGTTGTTTTATAAATTAAAAATGTTTGGTACTATTTGGTCTTTTTCAGTAAATTTTTTTTTCAGTTTTCAGTACAATCGACAAAAGTCAATTTTCATCACTGGTACGAATTGATTGTTTGTTTTTTTATTTCTGTTTTGTTGACAGCTGTGAACTGTGAATTAGTGTTCGAAAACTGAATTAACAAAGTGTCACAATATGTATTTTTGATTGTAATGAAGTGTATCGACAAAAATAAAAAAAAGTATGTGAAATTGAGAATATCTTACATTTTCATGATAGAATATTGAAATTGATATTTTTCAGCTGGATTTTGTTAAAAACATCATTACAATCCTTGTATATAAAATCCATAGTACTATCATGGACAACATTTTTTAGGGCGACCCACTGCCTGTAGTGGCGCCACTTTAGCTCGCGGAGAAATCCATTTTTTTGGGAGACAATTTTCGGCGGAGACTTCCATTTTTGGGAGACTTCCTTGTATATAAAAACTATAGAACTATTATGGAATCGATTTTTCTGTTACTGGGAGTGTTCTCGTGAGGGCGCAAACATCGTGCCACGTTGGTTTGGAGAGACGTGAATGAGGATAGGAAGAGGAAAGTAAGAAGGAGAGGAGTATATTTTGTTGATTCTGACAGTTGCTGACAACAATTACCTGGTGTGAGTGAGATAGTTTTTCGTCATGGCAACGAAGGGGATAATTCGCACAAAATCATTGTATATACAATGACAAAACGAAAATTATGTTCTCGTTGTCATGGTGCATTGTACAACAGTATCGTTTTTTGTTTGAATTTGAATTTGCGAACAGATTTTTTTGTTGTTTTCTATCAGTCTATGATAGTACACAATATACATACATATGTCTATAGATAGGTTAATTATGATTTGATTTGCTTCGAATTTGTTGAAAATTTTCAATTTCAGCTGAAAATCATATTATCAAGGCTACACCGTTGCTGATTTTCACAATTCCTAGGCAAACATAGACTTACAACGATGTTATATTTCCTTATGACGCTTTCAAGAACAAAAATTTTTTTTGAAAAAAAAATCAAGAAACATTTTTTTGACAATTATTTTTTTGGAACAAAAAACTAGAAAAAAAAAACACTTTAAAAGTAATTTTTTTACAGGTAAATTTATCAAAATTTTGCTTACTTTAAATGTAAAAAAATTTTATAAAAACGAAGAATTTATTTTAGCTGCCTTTCAAAAAAAAAATACTTTTAACAGTTAAGACATTTTGATACATTAAAAAAATCAACTATTTCTTTTAACGTTTAACAAAATAGGTAGGTACTTTTAGAGGTAAATACATTTTAATAAAATTGAAAAAAAAAAAACTAGAACATTTTGATTAAATTTAAAAAAGTAAACTTTTTATATATCCATAAAAAAAATACCGTTAAAAAATGCTTTAAGAGGTTAAAAAGTTTTAATTAAATAAAAAAAAAATATTTTACTTTTATGAAAAAAAAAAACAATTCTTTTACTGCTAAAAAAATACTTTTACAGGAAAACAAATTTTGATAAAATTAAAAAAAAAGTATATTTTACATTTAAGAAACTCTTGATAAATTTAAGAAAAAATAGTTTTAACTTTAAAAAATATACTTTTAAAAGTAAAGAAATTTTGATAAAATTTAAAAAAGAAAATTTAAAAAAATAAATACTTAAGATACAAATTAAAAAAAAACTATTTTACCTAAAAAAAAAATATTTTTAAGAGAAGAGAAATTAAAAAAATAAATTAATAAATAAAATGGAAAAAATTAAAAAAAAAATATTTAGTTATAAAACAATTAAATCAAAGTAAGTATTCTTTTTTTCGAAATTCCCGTGAATATTTAGACTATACTTACTCAACAAAAAAAATTTCCAAGTCTTGTTTTTCTTAATTCCCGCGAAAAGTAGTGTGTGGAATTTTTATTAGGTAGTTGGAAAATATGCAGATTAAATTTAATTTAAATCAAATTTTGTTTGTAAATTGTTATTTAGAGAATTTTTAAAAATTACTTATTAAATTCAAATTTCATTTTTGAAACTTTTTTCGCACGAATTTTCACATGGTGAACTATAAAATTTTTAAAAATGTTATAATCTAGGATATTTTAAAAAATAATCTCATAAAGTTAGAATTTCACTTGTGGAAATGTTATTATTTCCACAAGAAAATTCCCCGTGAATTTTTAAACATTATTTATAATACTTTAAAAATTCATTCTTGGACATTTTATAATGATTGTGAAAAATCGTAAATTTTTTTAAAAAATTACACACAAAATTTAAAATTACGCTTGAGAAAATATTAAAATCATTTTTAAATTCGGGTTTCTTTCGAAAGAAATTTGCTTTTCCTCTTCGCCCAAATAAATTCATCCAATTTTCTCATATTTTTCACGCCTAATAATTTTCATTTTTGTCTACGAAAAGTTCACTTAACTTGGATGTATAACAATAATAATAATTTTAACTATATGCCTGTAAGACCTCAGGTTTTTTAAATGCAATGCACGGCACTAGTTAGAAGGAATAGAAGGAAAGGAAAGATGTTTTGTTGTATATCAAACACTTTAGTGAAAAAGGTTTCGTAACAAAATTGTAAAAATTATTATTATTATTGAATTTTATTTTGTTTACTATTTTTATATATATATGGATAATATAAAATAATAAGTACCTACCTACTTAATGGCATTCACATCATCTTATATCATATATTTATCATATCTCCTTAAATATGAAAGCAAAACCTACAAAATAAAACAATTTCTTCCTATCCCTACTTGATATAATAAATTCTTGTATAACTTATATTCTTAAGTGGCAACATTACTGAACTTGCTACAACATATCTCACACACAGCGAAACAAAAAATATAATCATTATTTCCTTTTAAAAATATATTTATTATCCTACTTCCTCCTTAAATAGAGCAAAAAAAGCTTCAACCTTCCCCTTCGTAAACAATATTGGTGGAAGAAAATAACAAAAAAGATTTTAGTGTTTACTCCCTTGCACTAGCTTTAATTTTGTATGCGTTGTTCTCGTTCATTTATTGTTGCCTTGAACGTCATTCTAATCGTCAATTCCCTCAGTTTCTCCCTGTCCTGTACTCTCCAATCTCTACAATTTCGTAGTACTGGTAGTGCTCACCTCGAATCTCTCTATCGATCTTCTTCATGATAGTAGGTTGGTAGGTACCTACCTAACCTACACTCAAAAAAAAATGATTTGACAACTAAAACTTATAAAACCTACCTACCCACTATGATATAGCCCACTGGCTGAAATTCAACCACCACATTGACAGACTCTAGTGTCAAACAATTAAAAGTTACCTAGGTAGGTACCTTCATACCTACCTAAATTCCTACTCGTATGATAAACTGTGAATGCAAAGTCAAACCAAATAAACCTACCTACCTCCTACCTACCCTGAAAATCAAACAAACAAATTTCAAGCCAAAAACAGGAAATTTGTTTTTATTTTCTGCACCTAGGAATACAATCTTCCTACCACCCTTGTATATAAAAACTATAGTACTATCATGAAGAAGATCGATAGAGAGATTCGAGGTGAGCACTACCAGTACTACGAAATTGTAGAGATTGGAGAGTACAGGACAGGGAGAAACTGAGGGAATTGACGATTAGAATGACGTTCCAGGCAACAATAAATGAACGAGAACAACGCATACAAAATTAAAGCTAGTGCACGGGAGTAAACACTTAACTCTTTTTTGTTATTTTCTTCCACCAATTTTGTTTACGTAGGGGAAGACTGAAGCTTTTTTTTTTGCTAAATTTAAGGAGAAAGTAGGATAATAAATATAATTTTAAAAGGAAATAATGATTTTATTTTTTCTTTCGTTGTGTGTGAGATATGCTGTAGCAAGTTGAGTAATGTTGCCACTTTAAGTTGTACAAGAATTTCTTAAATCAAGTAGGGATAGGAAGAAATTGTTTTAATTTTATAGGTTGATATTTGCGTGCATATTTGACAAGAGATATGACAAATATATATGTGACAAATATATGATATTAGATGGTGAACGCCATTTAGTAGGTAGGTACTTATTATTTTATATTATCTATTATAAATATACATATATATAAATGGTAAACAAAATAAAATTTAATAATTTATACAATTTCGGTACGAAACCTTTTTAACTAAAGTTTTTCATATACATCCAAGTGAAGTGAACTTTTCGTTGACAAAAATGAAAATTATTAGGCGTGAAAAATATAAGAAAATTATATGCATTTATTTGGGTGACGAGGAAAAAGCAAATTTCTTTCGAAAGAAACCCGAATTTAAAAATGATTTTAATATTTTCTCAAGCGAAATTTTAAATTTTGTGTGTAATTTCTAAAAAAAATAACGATTTTTCACAATCATTTTAAAATGTCCAAGAATGATTTTTTAAAGTTTTATAAATAATTTCTATAAAGTTTTCAAAAATGAAACAAGCTATGTTTAAAAATTCCCGGGGAATTTTTCCGTGGAAATTTTAACATTTCCAGAAGTGAAATTCTAAGTTTATGAGATTATTTTTTAAAATATCCTAGATTATAACGTTTTTAAAAGTTTTATAGTTCACCATGTGAAAATTCGTGCAAAAAAAGTTTCAAAAATGAAATTTGAATTTAATAAGTAATTTAAAAAAATAATAATTTACAAACAAAATTTGATTTAAATTAAATTTAATCTGCATATTTTCCAACTACCTACTAAAAATTCCTCACACTACTTTTCGCGGGAATTAAAAAAACAAGATTTGGAAATTTTTTTGTTGAGTAAGTAGTGTCTAACTATTCACTGGAATTTTGAAAAAAAAATACTTAATTTGATTTTCTCACGTGATTTTTTTAAAGAATTTTTTAAAAATTACTTAATAAAGTTCAAATTTCATTTCAAACACCTTACAAAATGCGAATTTATTGAAATTACTTCATACAATTTTCATAACCGAAATTTGAACATTGCCTAATAGTTATTGTTAAAATATTCACAATTGAATTTTTCACGTGAATCTTTCAATATTATTTCATAAAATTGAAATTTGGTTTTTGAAAATTTGAATAAGCATTTTTAAACTAGGTGAGCTAAATTGAATTTTTTTGAGTAAACTAATAAAAATACTTCGTAAAGTAAACTTTCCTTAGTTTGAATGCGAATTTATTAAAAATACTTAATGCAATTTTCATAAACGAAATTTGAATTTTGTTAAGTAAAAATGCACAAAGTTAAAAAATTAACAACGTTAAGAAGTAAAATTAAAATTTACTAAAAAATTAACAAAGTGCTTATCTTAAATAGACAAAAGATATTTATTTTTTAAATTTTTCTAAAATTTCTCTTTTAAAAACATTTTTTATAGATTTTAAATTTTTTCAATTGGTGTTATCTCATTTTCTTTTAAAGATACATAAAAAGATATTTATTTTTTAAATTTCGCCAAAATGTCTCTACCCTTAAAAATACTTTTTTTTAAAGGTAAAATAGATTTTTTTAATTTGTTTCAATTTGTTTTATCTTAAGTATTTTTTAAAAGTAAAAAGATTTAATTTTTTATAATTAAATACTTTTTTTTTAATTTTGCCATTTTTATTTATTAGTTTATTTTTTAAATTTCTCTACCCTTAAAAATATTTTTTTTTAGGTAAAATATTTTTTTTTTAATTTTTATCTTAAGTATGTATTTTTTAAAGGTAAAAAAATATTAATTTTTTAAATTTTCCCAAAATTTTTATTTAAATTGTTTTTTTTTTTTTGAATATTTTCGAATTTTGTTTACCTTAAAAAGTTTTTTTTTTAAGGTAAAAAGTTAACCTTTTTTAAATTTTATCAAATTTCTTTACTTTAAAAAGTATATTTTTTAAAGTTAAACCTATTTTTTCTTAAATTTATCAATAGTTTTTTAAATGTAAAATACTTTTTTTTTAATTTTATCAAAATTTGTTTTCCTGTAAAGGTATTTTTTTGAAAGGTAGCTAAAACAAATTCTTTGTTTTTATCAATTTTTTTACATTTAAAGTAAGCAAACTTTTGATAAATTTACCTGTACAAAAATTACTTTTAAAGTGTTTTTTTTTCTAGTTTTTTTTTTCCAAAAAAATAAACCTCTAAAAAAAAGGTTTCTTGATTTTTTTTTTTCAAAAAAAATGTTTGTTCTTGAAAGCCTCATAAAGAAATATAGCATCGTTGTAAGACAATGTTTGCCTAAGAATTGTGAAAATTAGCAACGGTGTAGTCTTGATAATATGATTTTCAGCTGAAATTGAAAATTTTCAACAAATTCGAAGCAAATCAAATCATAATTAACCTATCTATAGACATATGTATGTATATTGTGTACTATCATAGACTTTGATAGAAAACAACAAAAAAATCTGTTCGCAAATTCAAATTCAAACAAAAAACGATACTGTTGTACAATGCACCATGACAACGAGAACATTTTTTTCATTTTGTGCGTCCCCTTCGTTGCCATGACGAAAAACTATCTCACTCACACCAGGTAATTGTTGTCAGCAACTGTCAGAATCAACAAAATATACTCCTCTCCTTCTTACTAACAGCTTTTATTCCTCTTCCTATCCTCATTCACATCTCTCCAAACTAACGTGGCACTATGTTTGCGCCCTCACGAGAACACTCCCAGTAACAGAAAAATCGATTCCATAATAGTTCTATAGTTTTTATATACAAGGAAGTCTCCCAAAAATGGAAGTCTCCGCCGAAAATTGTCTCCCAAAAAAATGGATTTCTCCGCGAGCTAAAGTGGCGCCACTACAGGCAGTGGGTCGCCCTAAAAAATGTTGTCCATGATAGTACTAT
The DNA here is from genome assembly GCA_949320155.1 of Melangyna quadrimaculata. NCBI lineage: Eukaryota > Metazoa > Arthropoda > Insecta > Diptera > Syrphidae > Melangyna > Melangyna quadrimaculata. Next base: position 236,628,540 of record OX439483.1, read on the forward strand.
GGATTTTATATACAAGGATTGTAATGATGTTTTTAACAAAATCCAGCTGAAAAATATCAATTTCAATATTCTATCATGAAAATGTAAGATATTCTCAATTTCACATGCTTTTTTTTAATTTTGTCGATACACTTC